>ML802222.1:189415-200260 GCA_009831015.1 Picea engelmannii
GGTGGGAGAGAGAGAGAGGGAGGGGAGAGAGAGAGAGAGGGAGGGGGGTGGATCGAGGGAGAGGGTGTTGTGGAAAATTTTCCCCTATGGACAGGTGTAAACCCCCTTGGATCAAGACCCCTCTTTGATCCAAGACATAAGGAAAACAAATTTTGTACTACTTCCTCCTATACCTATTTCAACAATTAGAATGAGAAGAGAAGGATGGATGACTGACATTTCTATGTCGGTTGTCCTCATTGCTCTAGCCTTTGATCTTGATGTCCAAGCTCCTAGGTGAAAGAAAAGTCCTACAAGGAACAAAGTGAGTCCTCCTTCTTCCACACTATATTGTTAAGTAGAAACAAATATATCTATGATGAATTAAAAAAAATATACATGCATATAGTGAATACATAGGCATGAGAGGAATAATCCAAGTTATGTATTAATGGAAAGAAAATAATAGTGAAGTGCTTACAATATAAATCTCGACATTGCAACATCTCCTCCAAGCTCTCCTTTCCATCCCCTTGGGTCTCACGCAATCATAAGTACGATGCTCTGAATTTTCCTCTCTTGAATGTCTCAATATCAGAAGTATGATAGTGTGAAATTATCCTCCCTTTCACTCAAGTATGCCCTCCATTATATAGGCATTGAGGCATCACAACCATACAATAGTTTTGAGGAGAGGATGTGGTCAAATGAGGATTTGGCTCAACCAGCAAGATTGACCTTTCCTTGAATAGGGGGTAGATCTAACCAATCCCTTAACCAACTAAAATATCTCTAAATCAACCTCACAAATCAAGGAATGATGGTTGTAACTACTTCATCGCCCCCACATAATTATGCACAAGGATATGAATAAGGTGTTATCTCTCCCTAATACACTCTTGGGGAGCGATGATCATGATTTATCCCTCCTTGTATGTCGGTAGGGGGGCAATGAATCTCAAACAAGGCCAAAATATTAATGAAAAAGGTAGTATTTTTACCTCCAATTGATAGGTTTCCCTCTTCAACATATATATGGATTATGACATACACTTTCTCATGGTGACGAAGTTGTGAAACTCAAGTGCGACACTTGGTAAAGTGTGAAGCTTAGGTGTATAAAATATGCAACACTTAAGTACAAAATTTGGTAATGCGACACTTAGGTGTGTAATAGAGGGGGATGGAGAGAGAGAGGGAGGGGGGGGGGGGCAGAGTGGAAAATAACCATATTGGTAACCCCACAATGAAACTGGGAAGATTCCATGTAGCAATGTAGGGAGGACCAAAGTTTCCAAAAGAAGTAAAAACATAAGGTTCCCCCATGAAAAGGGGTCCCATGGTTGGTAACCTCAGGAACTATCACCATCGATGCATATTCAACCTAAGGTCTACTAAACGTTAAAAAGCACACACTATCAAAGTCCCTACAAGATAAGAGTAAGAAAACAACTCCCTTGTGATAGGGAGAAATGAAGTAAGGATCTTCTGGAGATGGGAGATGAGGTTGTCAATGAAGAAACGAGAAACAATTATGATAACCTTCAGGAAACAATCTCCCAAGGTGCAAGTAAGATTCTATAGGAAAATACCCTCCTGGTTCATTGAAGTTGAGATTAATTGTCTGTCGTAGGTACCACAAGGAATCCCCCATTATAGTCACATGTGTGGAATCCTAGGAGAGGTTACTATGTTTACCAATTCACAATGAACGACCAAAGGGTATAGTCGATAGTCAATACTAGAAAATGGGTATGGGAATGCCAGACACAAATATGTGGCCCAAAACCTAAGAAGAAGTGGTGTCACCCTAGGGACTTTCCATTCTTCAAAGCACCAAACTTGCAATAGTCTCACTAAGCGAATGGAGGTGGGGAAATCACAACCAAGTGCTTCACTTGACCTTGTGTTTGAATCCTATGTGAGAGAAGATTTTTTGACTAACGTTAATTGCTACTAATGGATTTTACACTCTCTAGTATTTTGTAGTCTCGTTCATGTGGCCTTGAAGATTTAACTCTCCACCCTACTATCAAGGCCCTAAAATCATAGATTTGTTGGTTTGCTATAAAAAAAAACAAAGTCTAATTGATTTTAGATTATGTACCTTGTTCCTTTTAATGGATGTTGTTTACTCAATAGGGTGCACGAAGATGAAACTGATGGTGTTATGACTCGACTCCAAAACCATGCAGAAAGAATGAAATGAAAAAAATCTTGTTTCGATGAATTCTATCTGAGGAAAAGAAAGGATACCTTTTACTTATTAACACAAAGAAATACCCAATACCATGTAAATTTTGTTTTTCCTTTAACAAATGATAAATTAATATCCTTGAAATCCCAAAAAAAATGCAAGCTTCTTTAAAATGCGCACCAAAACACTCCACCTATGAAAGTATGATGTAAAACTTTTGTTGTCTTCTTTTCAAATTTAGATGAAAAAATCAAAAGAGAACCTTCTTTTTCTTTTTCCTTCAATCAGAATGAAAGAACTCAATGAAACTAGCAAAGGATCCCAAAGCTAAATAAGGTGAAGAAAAACAAGCACCCAAGGAATAAAAAATTCAATAACAATATTTCAACCTTTGTTCAAACAAGAACCCAAAACCAAAGCAAACAAAAAACCACTTTTTGAAACCTCAAAAAATCAAGTAGAAAAATAAAAAATGCAAAGTTGCAAGAAGTCCAAAGAGATCATAAGTAGACTCAAGGGATTAGAATTTTTCCCAAGAGGAGAAAAACGAGAGACTAAAAAACAAGGCTTAATGCAACTTAAGCAACCCCCAAATCAAAGAAAAGGATCCCAAAAACAAACAAGTGAAACACTTAGAAGGTTTTGGAATCAATGTGATAGAAGTTCGAATACCTATAGCTAATGAGGATCAAACTACTAATGATATGGATTGAGCCAAAGGATCAAGTTGACCTAGGTAAATCATGTGCATTTCATAGTTTGAAGGAATTTGCAAACTCAAAAGAGGAAAAAAAACATGTGATAATTAGTTAAATTCAATCAACCAAAGCCAAAATCTAGCATGGAGGATTTTGATGTAGAGGTCTGAGACAAAAAAGTGATAGAAAGGAGGAAAATAAGATCAAAATTCACCCATAACAAGGACTATCACCCCTGTAACAATGTAGAAAGGGTGATGATTAGGGTTTCATCGCTCCCCAATACACTGACAAGGAGGGATAATCAGGGTTTCATCACTCTATTCTCCCTTATAGGGGGTGATGAAGCCTGTAAAGTGGTGAAAAACTCAAAATTTACCCAGATCTGAGATAGGGTTAGGTATTTGGCTTAGAGAGCTTCCTAATGTTGATGTGCAAAGGGAAGAGATCAAACAAGAAGCATCAGAATAAAAAACATAAATTAACAAGAAAGAATCAACATGCTAGAAAAACACCAAGGAAAGACTAAAAAGAACTTTCCCCAATGGAGTCACCAATTTTATGTTGTGGAAAATTTTCCCCTACAGATAGGTGAAACCCCCCTTGGATCAAGACCCCTCTTTGATCCAAGACAGAAGGAAAAAAAAAATTACTACTTCTCCCCTAGACCTATTTCAACAATTGAAATGAGAAGAGAAGGATGAATGACTTACCTTTATACGTCAGTTGTCCTCACTACTCCAGCCTTTGATCTTGATGTCCAAGCTCCTAGGTGCAAGAAAAGTCTTTCAAGGAACAAAACAAAACCTCCTTCTTCCACACTATATTGTTAAGAATAAACAAATCTATCTATGATGAATTAAACAACAATAGACATGCATATAGTGAAAATATAGGCATGGGAGGAATAGGCCAAGTTATGTATTAATGGAAATAAAATAACAATGAAGTGCTTACAATCTCAATCTCGACGTTGTAGAAAATCCTCTAATATCTTCTTTTTATCCCCTTGGGTATAACACAATCATAAGTATGATGCTCTCAATTTTCCTCTCTTGAATGTATCAAGATTAGAAGTATGATACTTTTAAATTCTCATTCCTTTCACTAAAGTATGGCCTCCATTTTATAGGCATTGAGGCATCACAATGATAGGATAGTTTTGAGGAGAGGATGTGGTCAAATGAGTATTTGTCTCAACCAACAATATTGACCTTGCCTTGAACAGAGGGTAGCTCAAACCAATCCCTTAACCAATTGAAATCTCCCAGAAACAACCTCACAAACCAAGGCATGATGGTTGCAACTACTTCATTGCCCCCCATAAATGTGCACAGGGTGATGAACAAGGGATTTTCACTCCCTAATACACTCTTGGGGAGCAATGATTAGGGTTTATCCCTCCTTGTATATGGGAAGGGGGGCGATGAATCTCAAACACTGCCAAAATCTCAATGAAAAAGGTTGTATTTATACCTCTGACTGATAGATTTCCCTTTTCAACATATCTAGGGGTTATTATATACACTTTCTCATAGTGATGAAGTTTGGACACTCAAGTGAAACACTTGGTAAATTACAAAGATTAGGTGTATAATAGATGCAACATTTGGTAATGCGACACTTAGGTGTGTAACATAGAGGTCTGGAGAGAGAGAGAGAGAAATGGGGGTATAAAAGGAGAAAGGGAGAGAAGGGTAGAGGGAGAGGGGGGGCGGGGGGAGGAAGGATAGAAATATACGAGAGAGAGAGAGAGAGAGAGAGAGAGAGAGAGAGAGAGAGAGAGAAAGAGAGAGAGAGAGGTTTGTGTGTGTGTGTAATATCCCCCGATGGGAATATGCTACAGAAATGAAGGTTTGATGTACATTATGTGGTTCTATTTGTGTACTTTTGTCAAATACTTGTATTACATGTGTTACTAATTAATTGGGTAGTTTTCACAAAACGTTTGCATGAATCTCATTGGGTAATTTTCACATTACTAATCCAAGTACACAATGAATGAGAGTGATAACATTTGGAATCCTTTATTATGAATGGACACTAGAAATAAAAACATCAATAGATGTCTAATGGATGCTAGGAATGTTCAACAAAACACTACAACTACTGGCTGCAAGGAAGCTACAATATCCACTAAACAAAAAACAATTCAAGAAACCTGGAATAATGCCAATAGATAGTGCCAACTAAAAAATATCTCCTAGCTTGTTTCCGCAATGATGTCTACTCTGTGAGCCTCTTTATATTCTCTCTTGTACACTTTGTGGATCAAACCTTGACAGACAGTTGAAAACCTTGATTACAAAGGTCTTCACGGGAGGGAGCTCATCATCTAGTGGGGCCTCGAGGGATGACCTAGTCTCAACCCACGACCAGAAAGCTTTGTAAACCTCCTGCTCACTCCAATATCCCTTCAACAGTAAGAAAATCCAAACTTTAAATCCAATGGTAGTCCTAGATGGACTCCCCTCTTGTTTGGCTAGGGTGTGTATTGCACCACCAAAACTAGACTACAATAGTGGAAGGGTTTTTCTCAAAACCCCAATGAAAATGATGGCTACAAGATCACTCCAATAAGATATCAAATCATAATAATGAGAATTGAGGGGTTACCCTTATTTTATACTTTTCCAACCCCTTCTAGATCCTTCCTCCATGCCTTCTATAACTTCCCCTTTTTGACTAAATCAATCTTTCTAGAACTTTCCCCTTTTTGACCAAATCAAATGTAACCCTTATTTTCCCTCTGATTTTCAATTTAGGATTAAAAGTCACTTTAACAATAGTTGAGTAACTTACTAATCTAAAGTTACTTTACTTCCCTAATGTCACTTTAAAAACATAACATATCCTAACTAAGGGACATTAAATGACCTCCTTTTCACTCTTTTTTTCTCCACTGAGAAACCACAAAAGTCCCTTCTTCTACAAAACAGGGGACCCAAAAATGGGGACTTGACAAGTCCTCCATTCCCAAAGATTGCTTGTCCTCAAGAAATGCCATTATGACCTGATGCTCCATCGATTGATCCAGAATGAGACTGAAAATGATACCAGGGTCCCTAACCACCCTGTAAGATGTGATGCATCCTCCACTGAAGCCATGGTCTGATAATTTACTGACATAAGAGGCATCCTAAAAAATGCTAACAATCAAGGACAGTCGGTGCTACAACAACTCGATCAACTCATCAATGTAATGCTCTACTAGGGAACCAATCTCATGAGAGAAAAAACTGGTTATTTCCTGTGTGTCAACTGCCTCCCTATCCCCTACTGAAATCCCTGGGTCCCAATTTATCGTTGTAAAGGAACCACCACATTGATGCTACACCACTCTGATCATAGTCATTTGACCAACATGCCTTCTCTAATACTATAAGTTGTAATGCCTCAAAGGATCGCATCTGATCAATATGTAATGCCTCAAAGGATCACATCTATTACGTAGGATCATTCCCATCCAATGTATCCCAAATCTAAGATTAGAAATCATAAAGAAGTCTATGCAGTCACCAAAGGATAGGCATCCACTACACCTAGTCTCCAAGTATCAAAGGGAAAATCCCCAATACTCTAGTACCTCCTGTCTACTACAATCGTAGAAGTATTGTCTAGACAATCTCCCAACATATCATATGCAAAGTCCCTCCATGTGAACAAATGAACCCCGTAGATGGTAAAGTTTATAGGGTCCCAAACTAACATGTATGACGAGAAGCACCCTATACTCATAACACTTGTCTGTAAGGTGCCACTATAAGGATCCACCTAACTTCTCCTGATAGGTCATGAAATCATAAACTGTATAAAATCGGTCATCTCCATGAAAGACCACCCCTCCAAGAAACCACTCCTAAGCCTCCCAAAAGTAAACTCCAGAAGGTCAAACTCATTTCTCTCCTCTATAATAATAGTTGAAATGTCAAACAATGTAATATCGGGGTCCCAAACTAATCCTAGAAAGGAACCACCATGCCAATGTTGCACCACTCTAACCATCACCGTCGAACCAATGTGCCCAGTCTGCATCATCCTCTCCTTGAACCCCAAATTGAATTTCCTGAAGGGATTGAAACCACTATCTTGAAACCTCCCCTGCGAAGGTGTCTCAATGAAGTCTAAGTCTATAAATCCATAACTAGCCTCGAGTCTTTCCTGTCCTATAGAGAAAGTATCAATCTCCTCTCTCTTGACATCCAAAAAATAAAGCATCCCAATCACTGTCACAACTCTATCTCTCATCATCATCTGAATCAATCTATCACTCAGATGAATTCTTGGATCCCACCACCAAATTGAAAGTCCACTACTCCCAATACCTGGTAGTTGTTGTGGTGCCATGTTGGTAACCATCAGAGTCAAAACGAGCCAAGTCCCTAGTATGCCAACATCTAATGGAAACCAAGTACTAGGAATCAAATTTGTGTCAAATAACATGTTTGACTCTTGCCAAACTTCACCATCAATGTACTCAAGTAATGCATGGAGTCTAAATACCTCCTTGGAAAGTATCCCTATCACATGTGGTGCCTCATGCTCATATGAGATCCCAAAATTCCCTGCCAAATATGAATCATATGTATCCCTCATAATCTCCTCCCTAAGTGTGGACTCAGGGATTGTATGTGTGAAACCTCTGTAGTGGATAATGCCATCCACCACTCTATCAGCTAAAATCTCTGTGAACTGATCCAATACAACTTGTATCTCCTCATGTTCTCTGACCACATAGCCCAAATGAAAGAGCTCTGATATGGCTATAAACCTATTTATCTCACTCACATGGCTCAGGTGAACCCTCCATGTCCTACCGAATATATTGCTGACATCAGAAAATAGCACTAGATGCCACTGCCACTACCTAGAAGACTGAAAAGTGTTAGGTGTGTTGGTCAACCCCAATGGTATGACAAAAGACTAGACGCACATACTAGATGTCCCCACCATTAATCTATTGTCAATGGCGCGTCGTTCTCAGAGGCTTCAGTCCTCAAAGGAGAGATTTACAAAAATGGCCGTAGACCCCACTTGTCTATATCTAACGACAATATGTTCCCAACTTCCCCGAGATCATCAATAGTATATTCCCTCGAGAGCCGTCAGAATTACATATATTTTTCCTAAGGAGTAACTTAAGTTAAGAAAAAAAAAATGGCCTGAATCCGGTCATATTTTCAATAGTAGTTTGAGTTTCACATGGATCAAAATTTTATGTATTTTAGAAGTGGATCATGCATTTCAGAAGCTGATCTTGGAGGTTTTGCTCCATTTTAAATCAACCCAAATACTTCAAAAATAGATCAGAGTTCTGAATTGACCAAAAATTTAAAATGAAGTCACCACAAAATCTGCCTGAAAAGTAACTCAGAAAAATTAGCCCACTTCATTCTCCCAAAACCATCAAAAGTATATTCCCTCAAAAACCAATCTGAGAGCAATATACAATTAGCTATACAGTATTGAATGTTGTGGCCTCTTGATTATAAGTCTGATCAAAACTGCTTTTAAATCCCATGATCTATAATCCACTCACAGTGGTATTCAATACTTGATAGTAAGCTAGATATTAGCTGTCATATACAACGGGCTACCCAGCATACCCTGCCACCTGCTCAGCAGGCTGTATATTGCTCACCTATGCTATCAAAACCCAAAACCCTTGATTTGTCAAATAGAGTTGAAAAGATTAAGTTACTCAGTTGATAAATTTATGTTTTAAACTTAAGTTACTCAATTTGATATTTCATTATAAAATTTACCATGACTTAAAATTAATATATAATCTATATTATAAAAATTTAATTAAAATAACACCAAATTTACTAACAACTGAAAAAAAAGAAAATTAAATAAAGTCTATTTATTTCAAGAATTTACATAATAGATGATATAGAATTTTAGATTTTTAAAATATAAATATTGGTCTTGTCTAAACATTAGATTTTTTTTATTTTTTCATGTGAATTGTGGAAAACAGATCTTGGTGAAATCATCATATTTGTGAAATCATCATATTTTGTTGTTTAAATTGTATTTTTGAATGCATAAATGGATTTAGCACCTTGAAAAACTATTAGAGCACCCAAATTATATAAACTCAATTACTCAAATATGAAGTTTCAACAATTTTTAACCTAATTTCAATAAAAATTTATGGAAAAATGTCTATAAAAACTTCAAAAAGTGGAACATTTAAACTACCCAATAAACATATGGAAGTAAAACAATAAATAGCCCATTCCCAGAAAAAATAGATTTATTCAAAGTTCTACTTTTGGGGGTTTTATGGTCCCTTTTTTAGTTTGATTTTGCCGGAAATCCTGTAATGAATGGTTGGATCTGCAGATTTGAGTGGCTAAGTTTGTATAATCCGAGTTTCCCAGGGGTTTTCCAGCTGGCTGAATCCATTTATGCATTTAGAAACACAATTTAAACAACAAAAAATAAAGATTTTGTCCAAATTTACATGATCGGATTCAGACCAACTTCTATAAAAACCTAAAAAATAAAACGTTTAACCAAAACCATTAATTAATTAATTATTAATACTGAAAGTAAGTATAATGTAAGCAAATCACCCAATACTCTCTCTGTATATATCCGTGTATTTTTTTTTCTGTTGTTGTATCATGGGAATCGGTGCGGGCCACCTGTTACAGAACCAGGCAGCTGGATGTCATAAAATGAGTCTCTTTCGATGAATAATATCAATCAGAATTTAAGCAATAATTGTACATGTGAAACTTGGTCATAACGTAAAAGAAATCTTTGAGAATAAACGCAATCCTATTAGTCATTTTATCAGTCCTATCTACGCGGAGGAATCTATAGTTCTGTTTTTTTCTGTATGACCAAAAAATTGTATGATAAAACATTTCACTCATAATGACAGGGAAGGTCAACATTGGTTCACAGTAGAAACAAGTCTCAATTGGCCACGTTCTTCTATCAAATCAGCTTGGAAATGGCACAGTGAACTGTTCATGGAAACTCCAATTTGCACTTGCTTACTCGTTCGATGCTCCCTGGGTTTTTCCTTCTCATACTAGTTCGTCCATGGAATGCCACGTGCGGTACCTGTGACTACTCGGTGAACGAATTTCTTAAAGCCATTGTTCACTGGTCTTTACTACAATGATACTTAAACTTTTTGAATTGTGCATGCTAATTGTGTTTGTTAATAATGGTCTTTGAATTGTGAATGCTAATTGTGTTGGTTAATAATGGTCTTCCAAGGGTTATTCACAATGCAAACATAAGCTTTTTTATTTATGGGATTGTTTTTTATGATAGTGTAAAATTTTAATGTTTTTCATATAAAATATAATGCATATATATATATGTCGGTTCATTTATTGAATATTTAAATAATGTATTTTTCTTTTGGGTGAGTCTATTAATGAAGTCTATAATTTTTTTAAAATGGTTAAAAAGATAAAAAGTTATAGGAAGAACAAAAGATATATATAGTTTTATAGACAATGGATTTGTATAGCTTATTTAAAAATAATGTTAGGTCCATGATTGATATTTTAAACCACAACATTGTCTCTCTAATGGGGATATTTGGTCTCCAATGATAATATGGGTTCTCTTAGGAGTTTTTTCACATGAGGGATGTGTTTCACGGACTCTATCTTTACAAGGGGAGGAAAATATGAGAAAGAGGATCTAAACGAATCTTTTAGGAGTCATGGGCTATGACCAAGGATTTAAAGCACCATACATGCCCTCTAAAGGGGATACTCAAACTCCAAGTGGAATATGGTTCCTCTTATAATGCCTTGGATAGTCGGGATGGGTCTTGAGGCCTTGTTAATGCATGTGGGAGGAAAATATGGCCCTTAGGCACTAAATGAAATTTCTAGGTACCAAGGACCATGAATAAGACCACAAACCATAAAACATGCCTTATATAGGCACTAATATGAGGATTAGGAGATCATTACCCTTTGAGTGGGATAT
>ML802223.1:0-10052 GCA_009831015.1 Picea engelmannii
GGGCAGACATTCTCCCAGATTGGTCATGCTGATTTGACCAAGGGAGGATGATACATTCACTCACGGGGCCATGCTGATTTGGCTAGTGGTGAATGGCCCAGGATGTTGATGTTTCTCCAATTAGTAGCATCAGGTAGACCTTCTCACAGATTGGTCATGCTGATTTGACCAAGGGAGAATGATACATTCACTCACGGGGCCATGCTGATTTGGCTACTGGTGAATGGCCCAAGTGTAGTCTTTCTCCTAGTAGTCATGCTGATTTGATGAGTGATAAAGATTCGAGATTCTCTCACATTGCCTGCTCCAGGATGAAGTGATCTATTTTTATAGGGCAGGTTTGACTTGTTTACAAGTCTAGTCTAATGTTGAAGATGTAGGCTCTAGAGACCCCTTGTGATGAGGGGCTTCTCGGTGAATCTACTCAACATTAGAGCCCTATATTAATTAGACGTGCATGTGAGGAGATAATACATCAACAAGGCTCATGGACAACTTTTCTAGTGAAGAAGAAATGACAAGAAGACAAGACAAACCATTGAAGAAACCCCATAAAGCATTAAAGAAGAAATTGAAGACAAAATAAGTTGGCCCCACAAGGAAATTGAAGGTGACTCAAACTGTATAAATAAAGGTTGGATCATTTCACTTGACACACAATACAACTCTTCTCTTCAAGTGTGCTTTAGCCAGTTGCGTAGTTCCGAGTTGCCAGTTGCAGTGCGTAGTCCCCAGTTGTCTGTTGCAGTGCGTAGTTCCCAGTTGCCTGATGCGCTATCTTCAAGGTGCATTTTTTTTGGTAGTATCTTAGCAGTTCTTTGGTGGTGCGCTATCCTTGAGGGATCTTCCTCATACAAGGGCACAATTATCTTGTGCTAGGTTTCTTCATGTAAATGGTGATAAAACTTTGATTGATTTCTTCTTAAGAAAAGTTGTTGGGTTTTCTCCCAAGGTTGGGTTTCCCAGGGTAAAATATTGTGTCAACTGTGCATGGCTATCTTTCCATGATTCTGTTGTTTTCACTGTAGTTATTTTTGGTTGAGATTTTCAGTGTGTAATTATTCTAGGATAACAGTGGCATACAATTCTGTCTGATATCATAAGGAAATAACTATCATATCTGGAAATTGAAAAATTCAACATGGTATGAGAGCTTTGTTGAAATTTTCCATTGCACAACCATAGATCTATTGTTGGCTACAACACTAGAAGAGTGTTGTACTTTTTCTTTTTCTTGTTCTTGTTCCAGGCATGTTATCGTGGAAGAATGATTAGTCACAACACTAGAAAAGTGTTGTTCTTGTCTTTTGTTTTGGCTCTTGTTTCGGGCAGGTTACCATGGAGGAATAAGAGGTCCAAGATGACATTTTCCAGCCATGAAGAGAGGCCATCAAGCCTCAGATTTTAGCAATCTCTTCCTTGTTTGGGTAGGTACCTTGATGGAGCATGCCTAGTAAGGCCGTAGGCCTCCCTTACACCTTGAGGAGCAGTTGTGGAATGTAGGAGAGGAGGTCGAAGCCTAAGGGAAGGGCTGGCTGCTAAAGGAGGGAAGCCACAGGCTTGAGGAGCAAGCCGACCCTCAGCCGCAACCCTATTTATGGAAGCCGCAACAACAAGGGCAGAGACAAGAGGTCTAAGGAGTAGACCTTGTATAGTAGTATTGTTGATTAAGGAAGAACCTGCTCTCTATCTCAGCATTGGAGGATAGAGGTTACAAAGTTGCATTTGTGGATGGTCAGGTCCCTTGTATGGACTAAGGGCTCGAGCATAGACTCAATAGGAGTGATTGGTGTTCGAGAGGGAGGATTGTACAAATTATCTGGACGTCCATCCCAGGCATTGGTACATGACAATATCAGTTTATGTGAATTATGGCCTCAGAAATTCGCTCACCTGCATTACAGGGCTTTGCTAGTATTAAGAAGAATGGTTCCAGGAGTTCAAGGCTCAGGAAGAGAACTTGACGGGGAAGAAGATCAAGGTTTTTAAGGACAAATAATGGATGAGAGTATACTTCCATTGACTTCAGTGATTTTTGCAAAGAAGCAGGGATCAAGAGGGAGTTGACAGTTCCTTACAACCCTCTCCAGAATGATGTTGCAGTGACCAGGAAGAGGCCAGCATGGCTTTGTGACACTTTGCAGGATGCAAAGGGACATGTAGTTCCCAGTGATACTTTTAGAGAGAGCAAATGAACTCAGAGATTCTTGAGTTATATGGCATTGATGAGTCACATCATTGATTCCGAACCTTCTAGTTATGAGGAGGAAGCCTCAGAGTTCGAAATGAAGGATCTTGGCTTGATGCATTATTTCTTGGGATTGGGGGTGTGGTAGAAACCAGGTGAGATCTTCCTTGGACAAGGAAAGTACACAGTTGAGATCTTGAACAAATTTGGTATGATGGACTGCAAGACCATGGCTACACCTATGATGAAAAATCTAAAGAAGTTGAGTGATTGCGCTTTAGATTCAGATTTGGTGGATCCCACTATTTACAAGCAACTGATTGGATCCTTGATGTACCTGGTTAACACCAGGCCAAATATTTGCTTTGCAGTGAGCACCTTGAGCTAGTTTATGGTTGAACCGAGGCAGTTCCATTGGGTTGCTGCAAAGCATGTGTTGAGGTACTTGTGTGGTACAGTTGGATATGGTTTGAGATGTGTCTTAGGTGGTGAAGTGAGGCTGCAGGGATATACTAATTCTAACTGGGCAAGGAGTGCAGTGGACAGAAAGAGCACCTCGGGGTGCTGCTTCAACTTAGGATCAACTATGATATCCTGGTTTAGCAGGAAGCAGACTTCTATAGCACTCAGTACAACAGAAGCTGGAGTATATCGCAACCAGTGTCGCAAGTCGTGAAGCAGTATGTCTTTGGAAGCTTCTTGCAAGACTATTTGATTAGGAGCTAGAGACGACCTTGATACATTGTGATAATCAAAGCTGTGTCAAGCTTTCGAACAATCCAGTATTTCATGACAGGTTGAACTACATTGAGATCAAATATCACTTCATCCAAGACATGGTACAGAAGGGAGCAATAAAGCTCTAGTACATATCCATAGATGAGCAGATTGCGGACATTCTCACCAAGCCTCTGTCTAGGGAGAAGTTTGTATACTTCAGAGCTTGGCGTGATGCAGAATGTCTCCCTCACTGAGAGGGAGTGTTGATGTTTTAGCATCAGGCAGACATTCTCCCAGATTGGTCATGCTGATTTGACCAAGGGAGGATAATACATTCACTCACAGGGCCATGCTGATTTGGCTAGTGGTGAATGGCCCAGGATGTTGATCTTTCTCCAATTAGCAACATCAGACAGACATTCTCCCAGATTGGTCATGCTGATTTGACCAAGGGAGAATGATACATTCACTCACGAGGCCATGCTGATTTGGCTAGTGGTGAATGGCCAAGGTGTGGTCTTTTTCCTAGTAGTCATGCTCATTTGCTGAGGAGTGATAAAGACTTGAGATGCTCTCACATTGCTTGCTCCAGGATGGAGTGATCTATTTTTATAGGGTAGGTTTGACTTGTTTACAAGTCTAATCTAATGTTGAAGATGTAGGCTATAGAGACCCCTTGTGATGAGGGGCTTCTCGGTGAATGTACTCAACATTAGAGCCCTATATTAATTAGACGTGCATGTGAGGAGATGATACATCAACAAGGCTCATGGACAACGTTTCTAGTGAAGAAGAAATGCCAAGAAGACAAGACAAACCATTGAAGAAACCCCAGAAAGCATTAAAGAAGAAATTGAAGACAAAAAAAGAAGTCAGGCCCACAAGGAAATTGAAGGTGACTCGAACTGCATAAATAAAGGTTGGATCATTTCACTTGACACACAATACAACTCTTCTCTTCAAGTGCGCTTTAGCCAGTTGCACAGTTCCCAGTTGCCAGTTGCAGTGCGTAGTTCCCAGTTGACAGTTGCAGTGCGTAATCCCATTTGTCTGTTGCAGTGTGTAGCTCCCCAGTTGTCAACTGCAGTGCGCAGTTGCCAGCTGCGCTATCTTCGAGGTGTGCTATTTTTTGTAGTATTTTAGCAGTTCTTTTGTGGTGCGCTATCCTTGAGGGATCTTCGTCATACAAGGGCGCAATTATCTTGTGCTAGGTTTCTTCATGGAAATGGTGATAAAACTTGGATTGATTTCTTCTTAAGAAAAGTTGTTGCGTTTTCTCCCAAGGTTGGGTTTCCCAGGGTAAAATCTTGTGTCTACTGTGCATGGCTATCTTTCTATGATTCTGTTGTTTCCACTGTAGTTATTTTGGGTTGAGATTTTCAGTGTGTAATTATTCTAGGATAACAGTGGCATAAAATTCTGTTTGAAATCATAAGGAAATAATTATCAGATCTGGAAATTGAAAAATTCAACATCTCTATTGTCCTTGAGACACAACAAATCATTCAGTTTATAAAGAAGACCATCTTGCAGGTGGAAGTATTTATATCACTCTCTAAAGCTGCCTTACTCTATTAAAGTTGTGTGTGCTCATGAAGGGTCTGGAAAGAAAATCTAGAAGTTTGTTTCTCCTTTCTTATTTTTGATCATCAAAATGAACTGTTGGAGAAAAGTCATCTAGTTCAGTTTTTTTCTTGTTCTCGATCACCAAAATGAATTGTTAGTGAAAAGTCATCTAGTTCATATCTTTTACATCTTCTAGCTTAGATTGGCTTTGCTATATTGCAACACTTATTCAAAATGTGATGGTTTCCTTAATGAGAAGCTACTGGCTTCATTGTTCTTGATCCGTAAACGTGGGACTTAGAGCCTACACGTCTCATCAACACGGATCCTTTGTGGAAATGAAACTTGGTCTTTGGTATCAGAGTTATGCAGAAATGTCTGTCTTCAAAATGGATTCCAAGGCTTCTGTTCTCAATGCAATTCTGAGTGCAAACTTCTCTTTATTCTTTAACAGGCATGTAAAGATGGTTCTGTTTGTTTGCTTTGTATTGCCAAGGCAAATACCACAAGTGGGAAACCATTGCATTCTGTCAATGCCAAAATAGAATTGTACTTTTTTGTGTAATATGCCAATCAAAATGCATTGCTAATTAATTAAAATTCAATTGATTGCAATTTAATATCCAACAGAGATTTGAGATGCAAAGCTCAGTCCAGCCTATGGTTTCGGCTACTAATGGAACCTGTAGTGTCAAATGTTCCCAACACTCATATGCTCATCAAGCAAATGGTTGTAACAGTGGTGTTGATGGTTCTATTTAATGTTAAACATCACATGGAGCATTCTCATCCACAGGCACACTTCCTCTATAGTTTCTTCCCTGAAGACAAAGCAATAGGGATATGAATATGCTCTTGCCTCTAAATTGTTGTAGCCAAATACCAATCACCAAAACTGCCTTTGCATGCAATTTAATCCAACAATCACTAATCATCAACACTCCCGCAATAAAGGGATATCACGTTCTGGCATTAACAACGAATAGGATGCTCCAGCAGTAATAAGTGACAACATTACCCAGCACTCAACATATATACATGTAAATGCGGGCCAGCAATTTAAATGACATTACCCAAGGAATTATTACTCTTCTGTTTACAAAGAAGAGAATGTTCCAGCACTGACAATAGGAAAAACGTTTTATTGTTACTCATTTCAATCCAACAACACAAAATCTATCACTCTCATAATAATAAAGACAGAAACGTTGTAGAAGCGTCACACTCCAGCATTAATACAATAGAGAAAATGCTTTCCTCTAATACCACGTTAGCTCAGCATTGACACCCATTTATAAATGCAAATTCCAACCAGCAATTAAATGGCAAATCGTCCATCAATTTACAAGGAGAAGAAACATTTAATGCCAATTCTTTGGCACCCAACAGCATGCCATTCAATAATTCATAAACACATTTTAGTTAGCAACCTATGCCTCGAAAATTGAACGATGTAACGACCAGAGTTACAGTGGTAGCCAAGGAGAAGGGCAACGGCGATTTTACAACAATCCAGGATGTCGTCAATGCAGTTCCAGCCAACAACATGAACTTGGTCTTAATTCTTGTTAAACCCGACATTTATGAGGAGTAGGTGATGATACCTGCAGAGAAACTGTTCATAATTCTGAGTGGCTTCGACGCCAACAACATCGTCATCACGTGGAATGATAGTGAAAAATCGAGTGGGGGTACATATTACTGCGCAACGATGTTTGTTTATCACCGCCTATCACCATGTATAAAATCATGGAAGCTAGCCACGTGTTGATGCTCTTTGATGAGTTACTAGTGGGGAGAACAAGTCGGTGTTGACTGCTCTAGTGTTGATATATAACCCTTGTTGTCTGCTAGCATTTAAATGACTGGAATGGCATAGTAAGGATTTGTCTCTTTTTTTAAGTTTTGTACTTTGTGAGATACCAACTGTTGGGTATATCCGGAAAGTCGTAGGAGTTGGTTCAATGATGTTGCGCTTCTATATTGAAATACACATGTAAAAGTCATTCACATGGAGCACCTCATAAGCATTTTCGTTTTGGGCAGGTTACCGAAATTCCTATACTATGTGATCTTCATTGATGACCACTCTCGGAAGACTTAGATTTACTTCTTGAAGACTAAGGATGGAGTCCTTTTCAGATTTCAGGAGTACGGAGCACAGGTCGAAACTTGACCGAAAAGAAGATCAAAGTGATGAGATCAGATAATGGAGGAGAATACACCTCCGAGGATTTCAATGATTTCTGCATTGAGGCAGGGATCAAGAGGGAGTCCACCTTTCCTTATAACCCTCAATAGAATGGGGTCGCAGAGAGGAAGAACAAATTTATTATTGAGGCAGTCAAGGAAATGATTCATGATCAACATTTACCTATGTTTCTGTGGGCAGAGGCATCCATGACTGTAGTGTATGTTCAGAACATAAGTCCTCATAAGACTTTGAGGAACATGACTCCTGAGGAGGCCTTCACCGGAATGAAGCATGAGGTTTGACACTTCAGGATATTTGGGTGTCCAATATACATTCATGTACCCAAGGAGAAAAGGACCAAGCTAGACCCTTCATGCAAAAAGGGTACATTTGTGGGGTACAATGAGTCTTCGAAGGCATACCGGATCTACATCCCTGGTCAGAGACAGATTGAAGTAAGTAGGGATGTTACCTTTGAGGAGGAGGTAGCCTTCAGGAGATCTAAAGGATCTCACATGGAGATTGATAGTGAGAGATAGGAAGAGATGGTTCCTTCTCCCCCTCACCCTCCAACCGTTTAGAGGGAGATAATTAAGCTTATTGATCCAATCAATCTCGTTGATCCTGTAGCTCCAGTTGATGTCTCCAGAGATATTAAAGTAGGTCGGAAGAGACCTACATGGGCTCGCCAGACTTTGCAGGAGGCAGAAGGACATGCAACTTCTCGTGGTACCTTTCGAGAGAGAAAGAGACCTTAGAGATATTCATGCTATGCCGCAACTATGAGCCACATCATTGATTCCGAGCCTTCCTATTATAAGGAGGCATCTAGTCAGCTAATATGGAGAGATGCCATGATGGAGGAGTATCATTCCATCATGAAGAATGATGTGTGGGATATTGTTCCGAGACCTCAGGGGAAGTCTGTAGTGACTTCCAAGTGGATCTACAAGATCAAACACACAACTGATGGGAGCATCGAGGAACACAAAGCGAGATTTGTTGCTAGAGGATTCTCTCAGGTGGAGGGAATATATTATGATGAGACATTTTCTCCTATTGCTTGATACACTTCTATCTGGACGAATATTGCTCTTTCAACATCCATGGGTTGGAGACTACACCAGATGGATGTGAAGACAACCTTTCTCAATGGAGAGATTGAGGAAGAAGTATACATCGAGCAACCAAATGGTTTTGTGATACTTGAGAAGGAGTCTCATGTGTGCAAGTTGAAGAAGGCCCTGTATGGACTCAAGCAGACACCTCGAGCTTAGTATGTGAGGATTGCTGGACACTTGATGAATTTGGGCTTCAACAAAAGGGTTGCTAATCCCAACCTGTACTAAAAGACTGTTAATGGTGAGTCCCTGATTTTGGTCCTCTACATTGATGATTTATTCCTCACCAGTACAGAGAGCCTTATTGTTGAATGCAAGTATGCGTTGGCCTCTGAGTTTGAGATGAAGGACCTTGGTATGATACACTACTTCTTGGGACTAGAGGTGTGGCAGAAAACTGATGAGATCTTCCTGAGTCAGGGGAAGTACACAATTGAGATGTTGAAGAAGTTTGGGATGTTGAATTGTAAGCCCATGGCTACACCAATAGTAACATATATGAAGAAACTAAGTGTGTCTTCTTTTGACTCCGATGAGATTTATCCGACCCTGTACAAACAATTGATTGGATCATCGATGTATTTGGTTAACACTAGACCAAATACTTGCTATGCAGTGAGTGCACTTCGCCAGTTTATGAGTCAGCCAAGAAAGACACACTGGATTGTTGCGAAGCATGTGTTGAGATACCTGCAAGGCACAGTTGGACATGGTGCAGAGGAAGGCAGTACTGGTGCAGTACCTTTCTACAGATGAACAACTTGTTGATGTTCTTACCAAACCCCTTACCAGGACGAAGTTCGAGTACTTCCGTGATTGACTTGGTGTGGCGGAGAATGCCTCCCTCGTTGAGAGGGAGTGTTGACGTTTGCAGCTTCCTGAGAAATTCTCTAGATCATACTCCTCTGTGACTGAGTTGATTTGATCAATGAGGACACTTATCTGAGAAGCGGGGTTTGGGATTATAGCCCAACATCCATTATGGAGAGCACATGAGGACATGTCAAGGGTGTTGGCCTTGACATCACACACTATGGGGAGTTGACCCTAGTGTTTCTAGAGGGAGTAGCCTCTAGAACAATGTTGCTAGAGCGTGAAGCGAAGCAGGAGCGTTTTTAGGAAGCGAAGCGTCTAGAGTGTCATTTTCAAAAAATCCTTGGAAGCGAAGCATCCTGGAAGCGTCTATTATATATATATATATAAATTTTTATATATATTGCATTTATATTAAAAAAAACATGCAGAAAGATAAATTAATTGCAGAATGTATGAAAACATGCATATTTGTACATTGTAACATTAAAATGGCATCCAAAGTAGTAAGTAGTAGTACATCAATGATTAATCATTCGAGCATCAACCAACTAGAATCTAGCAATTACAAACTTACAAACCGACATACAATTTTTTAAGCCATATAATAGAAACTAGACCATTAAGTTATGGAATGAAATAGTCATCTAGCAACTGTCAACAATAACATGAGTCATGACCAAATAGTTATGATTACAAAATAGGCCATCTGCACTGAATTATGAAGATCTCAAGGTCCAAAACTAGACTCTAGAGTCTAGTTGCTAAATGCTATGAATCTATCATCTATAGACTGACATGTAAAGTAATGAAAAGAGAGAAACATCAAACAACTATCCCATCCTCCTTCCACCAACACGATTTCCGCGTGTGCCTCCACGTGGTGGTAGTGGAGGAGTCTGAGAAGGACGAAACTGTGCAGTAGATGAAGATGAAGCCCCTGCTGTTGGAGTCCTGAACAGGGGGACAAAGGATTGGGTAGTAGGTGGGGGTGGCAGCTCAACATGATCATCATCATCAAAAAGAGCATTCTCCAATTGGTCTAAAAGCATTACCCCATCCTCCAAATTATCCTCCTTTGGATGGTTGTCCCAATGCTTCAAGTTTGCATTCTCCTTTGCCTCCTCACAGTAATGGGACAACAATCGCAAGTTGTAATGAACATAAACCAAGCTCTTTCCCCGACCTACACTCAACCTGTTTCTTTTGACGTTGTGGATGAAACTGTAGGTGCTCCAACACCTCTCTGCAGAAGAAGTGTTCACCACTAGTGAAAGCACCCGTGTTGCCAAACGTTGGAGCTGTGTAGTGCCACCGCCATAAACGTTCCACCACGCAAGAGAACTCAAATTCCCTCGATCTCTTAATGCATGGTTGGTCCCAAAGGCACCTTGGCCAAGCATGTACTGGCTCAATTGCTGCCGTATCTTGTCACACTCCTCCTCGTCCG
>ML802223.1:13705-41620 GCA_009831015.1 Picea engelmannii
GATTGTTGAAAATCACTTTCTTTCCTTTATGTTTTCATTTACTTTCTACCATTAATAACACACTTTGTTTGCTGTCCTAACAGGTCATTCAAGGTACAAGAGTGATCTTTGGAATCCAAGTGGAAGACCCCTCACCTGAGTCAATCCCTTGAAGACCCAAGGCTCAAGAAAGTCTTTTCTTTTGTTGTATTTAGTTAGATTATCGATCCGTCTCTATAAGGATCCAAAGCCCCAAATAAAAGAAAGTAGTGTAGGAGTTTAATAAAGTTTGCGAGCCACAAAGCTCAATTTTCGTCGTTTCACCTGCCCCTGGGGGGAAACACGCATTTTCTCTTTCTTGCTCCGGGGTTGTTTCCTGTGTTATTTGATTAGCTTTCAAGTTTTAATTCAATTCACATCACTAAATTGAAGTCATGAAATCAATCACAAAGTTTTAGTTTTGCTTTCGTAGAATACTAGTTGCTAGTTTATTTTTTGCAAATATTGGAATAAACCCAAGTTGCTCAACCGTGTATACAATTCCACTGCTACTCTCAAGTGGCTTTGGAGACGCAGAAACAGATTTGAGCAACGCATGCTAGTTTGATTAGGAAAATCTATCTTATTGTGCTAATTTCCAAGACCTCTACCCTGGGTGGAGTGTGTTAAGTCAGGAGGAAACTTTGAGATCGAGGTTCTCTCCCCGTTGAACCTACGACACACTCAGTCAACAAGTCTATAAGAACCCAAGATTAGCAAGTAAGATAGGCCACATAAACACTTTTGCAAACAAAGAGTGGGGATCCTGACTTCAATCCCCACTTCACAGATTCAAAGACTTGTTAATATCCCAAATCCCTTAATAAATCCTCAAGATAAAATTAATGCGGCATTTTCATCACATCACATTTGCATTTATCTGGCATTGGTCTACCTTTTATTATTTTTGTTAGTTTATCTTTAGTTCAATTGGTTACAAGTTATTTCCATTTGAAACATGTGGTGAATGATTAACGTTTATGAACTTTTCACAGGTTGAATCCTTTGAGTAATTTATGCTGCTATATTTAATCTTGTGTTTCCAAATAAACTCCTAGAATAAGTTTTCTTTTCAACTTCATAGAGTAAAAAATCCTTAGATTCTTTTTCATAGGGACTAACCCCCTTGGCTTCGCTAGGAGTTGGCCTAGATGGAGGAGTTGAGGACCGAGTGAAAACACCTTGACTTGAGACTTGCTCCCAAGGACACACCAAGTGGATTGAAGATTTCTTCCATGATAGCCTAGGTGTGTATAAGGAGACAACATGTACCACTGGCAGTGACTGTGTCACTAGACAGTAGCTGTGTGCTACTAGCAATGGTTGTGTACCATTGGACAATAGTTGTGTACTACTATGGAAAGATACCTTCCTAGCTATGAGGGAGTGTTGATGTTTCAACATCGAGCGGACCTTCTCCTAGATTGGGCTGCAGACCAAGGGAGATAGGATACATTTATCACAAAGGTGCACTTGTGGTAAATGGACCCAGACGTAGTCCTTGTTAGAAACATAGGTGTGTTCGTTTCACCATAGACAATATAAATATTGTCACCCAACCATAGGTCGAAGCCACCCCCGAGCACCTTAACCTTGACAAAGAATAATTCTGGAAGCAAACCCTAGGCCTAATAGCTAATCAAGGTAGCATATCACTCTCTAGAGCTAGCGTACTGTTGCTATCCTTATACACACTTGCTAACGTGGACTAAGTCAAATCCACTTAGTGTGTCCTTGGAGGCACAATGCCTAGGTTCAAGCCCACTATCATCTCAACTTGAACCTCTTTCGTCTATGCTTACTCCTAGGGAAGCTAAGGGGGGTAGACCCTAGTTACTATGTGAGTGATTAAATGAATTCTAGGAGTTAATTTTAGTTTATTAAAGGCAAGGGGGAGCTAGCCTATATGGCAAGCAACAATGCAAGTGCAAATCTTTAATGAAAATCAACCCTTTCCCTAAGTCAACTATGACTAGTGCCTAAGGTTGGGCAATGGGGCCAATTTAAAGTTACAACAAAAGATCTAAGTACAATTATACAAGAAATAAACAATGCTATGGGATCATCAACAGTAAAGAAATAAATTACTTTACACTTGAGATAGTTACAAGATGAAATATACAAATGAAATATGGCAATATAACTTACAAGGAAAATAACAAATTAGATAATTGCACAAAATATACGAAAGGAACTAATGAATGGTTAGATAATGAAGCATTCAACTTGCACCAATTTACAAATGAAATAATTCAAACATGTCATGGATAAAGCCTATAATGAAAAGAACAACCACTTAGGTGATTTTACAATTATACAAAGGAGGAGTTAGATTTTATACCAATGAACATGAGATATCCACAAGATGTTGCTTGAAAAGTAGACTTGCTTGAAATGTCAAAGTACTTGAAAAGTAAATTGCTTTAAAATGTGATTGCAAAACTCGAAAGACAAATTGCTTTGAAAGTGAGATTGCAAATGTTGTGAATGTAGTGTGTAGGTTGATTTTAATAAATTTTAGGTCTGTCTTTGATCAGGGGGATTAGATGTGATAGATTGAAGCCTAGACTATGTGACTACCCCAAACCGTTATCCTCTCAACCAAAAGGAAGTGATGGATGCTCAATAAGTAAGGAAAACAAGGACTTACCCTAGCTCCACAGGTAAAATCCAAAGAACTTGTGTACTCAACCCGGGGGACACCTAGTTTCGTGAGATCATCCCTGACCTAGCACCCCAAGTATCTTCCTCAAGCCTCTTTTTTGATGGTGGAAACAATAATGGTTGGATGCCTAATTACTAAACTCACAACCTTTCCCCTTTCTTGTCACCCAGGATCCACAAAGTGGCAAGGGGAGAGAATACGGGGCAAAAATGTAGCACAAAAAGATTACTTTAGCAATGATTTAAAATTACACAAGCCTTCCGTTATTGCAAGGATGGCTTATGCCAATATCTTGCAAGGTGGGGCAAAAATAAATAATTGAAATGCTTTGTGGTTGCTTAGAAAATTAAATTGCAACCCCACAACAATGACACAAGTGGAGGCACAATGCCTACCGTTTCGGCCAAGGTGGGTGTAATAAAATAATTAAAATTACTTGAAAGCAAAAGAAACCTCAACAATGGCACAAGTGGAGGCACAATGCCTACCGTTTTGGCCAAGGTGGGTGTAAAAGGAAAAACAAAAAAAATAAAACTACTTCTAGGCTTCACGATTTTCCAAGGATGGCTTAGGCCACTCTCTTTGCAAGGTGTGGGCAATATTTTCTAATTATTACATTATCAGATTTTTGAAATAAAATTGAGAGAAGACACACCCAAGAGATTCTCAAGAGTGGCTTACAATGACTTAGAAGAAGGAAAAGAAGAGAGATTTAATATCCCAACTTTAGGATGCCTTTTGAGGGCCTTTGGGGCTCAATACCAATAGCGCTTCCTCCTTGTTGCTAAAAATATGTGTAAAAAACAAGAAGATATATTTTATAGGAAAAGCTACAAAACCAAGAAACTTGTTAACTTAGTATTAGCCCAATGATACATCAATTTATATATAAATTTCTGAATATGAAAATGGAGCTTTTAATGTCTATTCTAGATCATAACAATGCTTAGAAATGAAAGAAAAGAAGAGAAGAATGTTAGATAAATTTTGGAAACTTTGAATGATTGGAAAGAGTGAGTTTTCCACTCTAAAACCACTCCTTCAACCCTCTAGTGATCCCCAAACAAGCTTGCCTTTGCTATAGAAGGAAACAAGGAGGTGAGAGCATCCAAAAAGCTTGTAAAATACTTTGCAAACTTTATAAGAAACTACCACAAGATCAATAACAATACTACTACTAATATCACCCAAGCAAAATAATTTGCTTGAGTCTCCAAGTAGAACGAGTGAAAGAAAAATGTAAGAATGAAATGGAAATGTATCACCTCACAAGAACACAATGAAGGCACCAAGAAGACTCCCAATGCACACCATAGATTCTCCAAAGCTTTCTTTATTATCCACAAAATGTTGCTACAAATACTTGTAGCAAGATTTACAATGAGAGAGGGAGAAGAAAGGATAAATTTTGGCATAATAGACTTGCTATGAGAATAGATGAATAAATGAGGAGGAGAGGGTCCAATTTATAAGCAAAGGTGAGGAGAGACCTCACTTGGATGTGCTCCAAGTGGCATCCATCCATGGGAGGAGGGTCTCATCAAGAGGGGCACACTTCTAGGTTTGGAGAGTGATGTGAGGGTTGAGGGGTGAGTGGGGAAGGGGGAAACCACCTTCCCCATTAATTAAAAGTGTAGTGGGGATGAATGGGGGGTACTACCAAAGTATTGGGCCCCCCCACGATGTATTTTTAATTTTTCATGAGTTATTGAGAAAGGGGGGTGCCCCTCTTCTAGGGAGATGGTCAATGTGGGTTATGGGATAAGCAAAGAGGGTCTTTATAAGTTGGAAATCATTTTCCCAAGTTAGGAAATGCATTTGGGAAACTTTTCCCACTCTTTCTCGTGACTTTAGTGACTTTTACAAAATTTGACTATTTTAATTAAGCCAATTACATGCTGATTTTTGATCGACTTGGACTCCTCATGGACAATGGCCTAGCAAAACTTGTCCAAATGAGCTGAGACTTGGTCCAAGGGTGTAAGGGTTCATGAAACATTTTATTTGAGTTCTCATACCCCTATACAAAATCCCCAAGGACCATTTTTTTACATTTTACATAAAAAATAATTAAACATCCCTAGTTTGTGGAAAATTTAATTATTTAAAAAATCCTATCAAAACTTAACGAAATTCCGTAAGACTCTACGAAATGTCTAGAAAGGTAATTTATAACACTCCTAGACCTTATTTACCCCTTGGGCTCGATCATTAGAATGCCTTTCACCACTTTGGATAATTATTTATGAATGAAAAACTCAAGGATAATTAAAATCACAGTTAAGCAAGGTTAATTACATGAGGAAAAAAAACACTCGATGAAAGGAATTCCCTAATGATAAAGTCCTAGGTAACTAGAAAAAGATTGACTCATGCTAGCATATTACAATATTATCACATGCAGGGGAGCGGAAATTTCGGTTACATAGAAAAGTGTGCTGGGGGAAAAATTTGCCCCGTTGAAAAAAAAACTTCAAAATGGTTGTACTGATAGGTACATATCTTCATGGAACATGGAGTTGAGCCCTAGTTGAAATAGGTGGTCAACACGTACCAAGAAGAAAGTCCAAACCATAACCAAAAGAGAGTCCAAGCCTAAAACTGAAAATACATGTTGCAGTAGCTGCAGCTACAGCTACTCTCCAGACTTGCGCACAACTAAATTTCTGCAGTTGTGAGTGAGTGTGTGCTAAATGAGCTCTAGTTCTCTATACTTATACTATTCCTTCTTAGCTATCCGGGCCAACTTATCTTTCTAGAGGCTAAAACTCAATATTAAATTAATATCTTTAGCTGACTTGTCTTCTAGGCTTATTGTTCAAAGCTTTAGGGTTTCTCTTGCTTCCCGAAATATTCTAGTCTTGTCAAGGTTACATGTGGAGGTTAATACCTCCCGCAACTACCATAATATCAACACTCCCTCTTAGCTAGGGAGGTATTGAAAGGAATGGTCTTGAGCACAAACATACAATTCAACTGGTAGCATCATCATAACCACACAGACTATCTCATGATTAAATCACGAACACCATCATCACTATCAGTATCATCTGATAGCATCAATTGCATCATCTCTCGAATCCATACTCCATTTGAGTAATCAGGCATGATGCTGAATAAGTCACTCACTCCACAGAGTGATACACGAACCATTCTTCTAATCCAGACATATGTCCTAGAAGAATAACTGTTCCAACAGATGCTGGTAGCCACACCATGGGCTACAAGGAATATTCTTCTAATCCGGACATACGTCCTAGAAGAATCATTGTCTCGAACCATTTTTTGCCTAGAGAATGTCTGTCTACCAACACACTGACTATCCATCTAGCTGGTAATCATTTCCAACACTACTGGTAGTCTTCATGGAAATTAGAAAAATGCTATTCAATAGAACACAACTGTGTCTAACCATAGTAGTAAACAACTACTATCCAATGGTACACAACCACACCAAGTAGCACACGACTACTTAACCAATGACACATAGTCACAACCAATGGAACACAACTACTGTCCAGAGACATACAGTCTTCACAGTAATCATATCATCCGATATCAACTTGCATAACAATATCATGATGCAAACTGAGTCATTTGGGCCATTCTTCCACTCACATATGTGAGATCTGGAAGAACATCTGCCCTCAGAAAGAAAAAACATCATCCATGGGCTATCTGGACTATTATTCTCAAGCATAGAAGAACAATTTCCCTGATTTCTGAGCCTGGACCATTCACCTAACTGGGCCATTCCTCTGGCACTAATCATAGTGCAACCCAGAGAGGAGTCTGCCCTAGGGAATGCATGTCCCTGATTGCCTAACCTGGACCATTCCTCCAGCACTAATCATAGTGAAACTTGGAGAGAATGAGTCTGCCCTAGGGAATGACTGTTCAGACCATTTCCTAAGGAAATGATTGTCCTGCACCAACCTCCAAAATGGACCATTCTTCGAAACTGCTCACAACTGTGAACTTCGAAAGAATGACTACCTGACGAGGCAGACCATTCTACTTGACCGCTACTCAGAGTGACTGCCAAGAAAAATGACTATCCTAGACCATTCCCCCACACTGGACACAAGGTGAATCACTATCTATGGTACATCAACAATCTATCAGATCATTTTTATTACGAAAATCGAAAATGACTATCCAATCTGGACCATTTTCTGAACTAGAAAATGTTTGTCCATGAGAAATCTCAAACCACTTTCCGAACTGGAAAGGAACTGCTTAACCTGGACCATTTTTCGAACTGAAAAATGATTGTCCATAAATCAATAACATATCAGTGCTCCCTCCCAACCTGGGAGTAATCTCTTCATTTTTCAATAAGGAGGTTGTCTCCATGAGCCCCAACTTGTTTCTTAAGTATGCAAACTTTTAATCTTGGACAGAGGCTTTACCAAAATATCTGCTATCTACTCATCGGTGGAGATATACTAGAGAATCACTTCTCTTTTGAACTTTATCATGGAGAATATAATGCTTGATCTCATTGTACTTCGGTCTGTCATGAAACACTGGTTTTCTCTGAAGGCTTTGTTTCCGTCCTTATACACACTTGCAAACATGAGCTAAGTCCTGCTCACTTAGTGTGTCCTTGGAGGTACAATGCCTAGGTTCAAAGCCCACGCTGTCACTTTGACTTGAACCTCTTCCGTCTAGGCTTACTCCTAGGTAAGCCAAGGGGGGTAGACCCTAGTTTCTAGATGAGATTAAACTTTAAGTTCTAGGATTTGGTTTTAATTTATTTAAGGTTGGGGGAAAATCTAGCCTATGATGCAAAGGCAACAATGCAAGATGCAATGATTCAATGTGACAATCAAACCTTTCCCTAGGAAAACTAAGACTAGTGCCTAGGATTGGGCAATGGGATCAACTAAATTAAGGGAGATTGATCACATAAGATTTACAAAGATTACAAAGATTAGATACAAGCTAGATACAAGATTACAATAAAGAATATCTAAATGTTACAACAAAGTTATAATAAACAAAAGATACAATGGATACAAAGATGTTAACTAACCAATTGCTTGTATGTGCATGAATTAAAGAAATTCAAGACAAGATGACCATCAACACATCAAGCCAAGCATACTCACAATAACACTTACTCTATTGGACTGCTTATCAATGGCAATTAAGACACAATTCACTCAATACCCAGTCAAGAGAGTGCCTCCAAGTGGATGCACAACTTCTTGAGGTATCACACCAAAGACAACTTATGGAAAAGAAAATATTTAAAAGGGAAAGTGTCCACAAGCACAAATTATGACTACTTAGCGATTTAATCCACAACCATGAGGAGGTGACACATCTGTGGGGGGCCTGCGCTAGAAAACCACCTGCTCAGACCCCCCCGTTAAAGGCAGAAGGTCAAGGGGGGTCCGATATCGGATGATGGCCGTATATTTGAGTGCACTATGCTCAGCTGCCCAGATCTGCATGTGCCTTAGCACAACGTGCCGAGAGGTCAAATCACTCCTCCCGACCTTGGATATAACACATTTTGTGGGTTTTTAGCCCGCTTTCCTTCATTTTTTCACCGAGGGGTCAATTCTTAAAGGAAATCACTTCTTTACAAAAGTATGTGCTAACAAAAATAACAATAACTTTGATGAAAACATTGAACAATATAAAATGAACTTTAGAAATGATAAACCTAATGAAGGCTCGCATTTTGTACTAGTTGATTATTTCTTGCCCCATATAAGTGTTTTATCATCAATCTTTTTGATACATAATTGATGCTGAAAACTAATGTCATTAAGTTGTTTAATGCACTTTTCTTCACTCTGTGATCCCTAAACAAACCTTTGCATGTCAACATTTTTTTCAATATGTGAAAACGGGCTTTGGAAAGTTTAATTTCTTAATAGTTTCAATTAATGATGACATGCTCCCGTCATTCTTCCTCTTCAATGTTACTAAAAAGTGACTAAACATTTGATGAATATGGTCATGTGTGTGCCCAACAAGAAGAAAACCAACTTTGACCTTTTGAAAGATTCCCAGTTCAACAAACATGTTTAGATATCTAAATACAATCTATTTTTTTTTCATTGTTGGTGTTGACAGTGGAGGACGATTACTAGATTAGTGGGTAAGCACATGATGAATTATGGTGATGGTTAGATTTTCATCATTGTGAATATTTGGAGTTGTGAAGTACACCCTTGGAGACATTTCTCCCTAAAAAAACCTATAACGAACAAAATGAAACTGAATAAAATTCTCTTGTAAATTTTTAGGCCCTAGAGACAAAATGTGGCAAAATGGTTTTTTCTTGATCCATGCCATCAATTATCAAACCTATAATTTATGGAGTAGTATAACACTTCTTTCAATGTTTGTACAACTTTTTTCGTTCACTTGATTATTGATTGCGATGTTCTTGAAGTGTTTTGATAATGAAATCTACACATAACATAAAATGAACATATTAATAATGAGTTTTCATAATTGATAACTATCCAATTCTAACAAATAATTTTGTAAAGATATACCTCTCTTTCCGCCCCTTTAGATTTATCCCTTCTTGATTTAAGATAAGCACATGTACTACAAACCCCCATCCTCAACTTCCTAGGAATACAAACATTGTTGATTTTTTTTTCATATTCTTGTAATATGTAATGAAATTACCATTTCCTTCAACACCTTCAACGTGTTATTTGTATAAGTTGTAGATTTCATGCCTTGAGAAATTATCTAGAATGTGTACTTTGTCTCTATCTAGCATATACTCTCCATGCTTGGAAACGAAGTCACACATCCATGAAATTGCAGTGTTTGATAATGACCCACTCTCTCATCCATGATGTGCTTTTGAATAAAATGTAGGATTCTTTTCCAATGTTGTTTGGATTCTTGATAGATGAATATTACTAATTGAGTGAATTCTCTTAAATGCCTTGTTGTAAAGTAAAATATTTCCAGTGCGATAATCATACCTTGTCTTTATACATATCATGCACCCCACTAAATATGAATTTTGTGTTCTTCTATTCATTGACAAAGTGTGTCTTCCTTTTCTCCAAGGCATACTTGTAATCTAACCTTTCAAACAATTCTTTTGACAACATTCACTTGATATCAAATCACTAATAGAACTTGAGCTAGTGAGAAATTCTTTTCTAGACCTTGTATAACTGGAATGATTTGGATTGACATAAACATGTCTATTCATGTTCCTGGTCTTGGTCTCAAATGCAATGTTTCTTTGGATTGTCTCCATTATGTTTATGGAAATTTCATCATCCTCACTAGAAGGAATATCCTCATCACTAGGAGGAATATCATTCTCATTATAGCCATACTCAACATTGTTAGGAGACCCAATAAGGGAATATCAACCACCTTGAATTGCTGCACTTGAATGACTTAGAACATGATCTTCGTTCGGAGGCCCATCACCATATTCATTGTTAATCTCATCGTTAAGAGGGATATTAAACTCAATAGAAAAATTATTACCATCCTCACCAATGCCATTGGATCTGCCATGAAGGTCTTCACTTGAAGGAAAATATTCATCATATTGAAGACTGTCGGTGCCATGCATTCATTAGTAGAAACATCATCATCGATGCCTTTAAAATCCTCACTTGAGGAAAATCATCATTATCATCATTGGTGCCTTTAAATACCACACTTGGAAGAAAGTCTCCACGATCATCATAATAATATTCATTTATTTTAAAATCCCCACTTGGAGGAAAATATTCATCATTATTAACAATATCATCATTTGAAACATCCTCATATTTCTCCTCTACACCAATGCTATCATTGAAATCTTCATCACTTCTTGCATTAAATTCATCACTAGGAGGAAGTTATCATCCCAATCATTTAAACTATCATCAAAACCATCACTTGGAGGTAGATTTTGAGTATTGTCCACATCATTGATACTATAATTAAACTGTTGAGAATAATATCACCATCATATTCTCCCCCTTCATCAATGGTTCCTTGAAAGTCCTCATATTTAGATATTTCTTCATCAACATGCTCAATCTCATTGCTTGCACTATAATCAAACTTCTCACTATGTGAAAAATATAATTCTTCATTAACATTATAAGCATTTCCATAATATTCACTAATACCGATAGAAGACGTATGACACCCCAACCCCATTGAAATCCCCTTCCCTTCCCATTGATTTTTTTTTTAAAGTTAAATAATATGTTTTCTTCTTCTTCTTAAAATAACTATTATTTAGAATTTTATTTTTTATTTTTATTTTAGAATGACAATTTTTCTTTTTAAAATTTTTGTCTTTAAATGTGTTTTTCTCTTTTTCTCAAATTTGTTTTTTGGATTTTGTATTTTTTCCTTTCTAAATTCTATAATTTTTTTTCTTAATTTTGTTATTAAAATATATGGTTCAATTTTCAATTCAAGATTTTGAGAATTATTTTTTATTTTCTTTTAATATTATGATCTTTTAATAAGTCTTTTTAATTAAAAATTTAAAAACATTATTAATATTAAAATAGTATTTATATTATTCATTTTTTTTAAAAGAAAAATGACATCAAGGAGGACATCTATGGATGTCTCTAGATTAGGGATTGCCATCATAGCATCCAAAACTACAATTGACTCCTTTTATAATGGTAGCCAACAAGATACTAACTCTTTTGTTCAAGGCCCAACAATTGAGTTGACGAAAACTATGCAGAATGTTAGAGATTATAAATTTGCATTAGGTGAAAGCAAAATGGAGCATTCATGGTATGTGAAGGAGAAACAAAGCACTAGTGAAGAAAACATATATTTGTATTGTGTTGAGTTTAAACATATGCAATAAAATTATCAACTACTTGGTTTGTTACAAGATATATGTTTGGTATCAAGCATAAAGATTGTATATGCACTTTTAAAACAAGCCAAGACATATGTCAAGAATAGATATTGTTTCAAAATGAACAATTGTAACATGTAAACATGTTTTAAAAAATTATGTGTGTGTATTGTGTGAGACATTGAAGGAGATGATGTAAGTTTGTTTATTCTTATTTATGTGTTATTTATTTATTTTTCCACGAAAAAAGCGTAATTTAATTCATTCGAAGAGAACCAAATTTCATTTTGTAGGTTCTTTTAAGCACGTCTCTCAACCTTGGATAAAAGGATCCAAGAAAAACAAGGCTAAAAACCCTAAGAGAGATTACAACCTAAAGGCATTAGAGATCAAAAGGACATAAACAGTAATCCAAGAATGGAAATGAGAACAACAAAGGGTCGAGGCCCCCACCAGGATATAAAAACGTCGAGAGAAACAAATAAAAAAGAAACTCTGGAAACTGGATGGACTAGGTCAGAGCGGAATAACAACCACACACCAAAGCACCGATCTATGTATACGTCAAACCCTGAACATACCATAAAACTGGATGGACCAGGTCAGAGCGGTATAGAAACCACACACCAAAAGCATCGATCTTTGTATACATCAAACCCTGAACATACCCAAAAACCGGGGAAGAGGACCATAGACTGCATGGAACTAACCCCCAAGAAAACCCTGCTGAGAGCGAGCGAACCAACCAAGAAATACCAAAAATGGAACGGACCAGGTTTGAGCGACATACATACCCCTCAAAGGGAATAGAGATTCCAATAACTATTTGAACCATCGGCTACAATATCAATACTCAGCATAAAATAATTCAAACCGAAGCCAAACATCAAGGGTATTCATCAAACCCTGACAATGATCCCGAAACAAGGAGGCAGAATTGGAAGAAGGCTCACAAGGGATGGGGAGGAGCCCCACATAGAGATGGCGCCAAAAAACAAACTGGAGAAGGCCACAGACCCTGGCTATATTGAAGAAATAAAAAATGGAAGAAAAGAGGGTAGGGCATGGAGCCAAAGGCATCTAGCTCGTCCCAAACCCTCCACACCACACAGGCATCATACACCCAAGCCGAACCAACAAGAATCCACATGTTATCACATGCTAATTTGTATTAATTTTTCCAAAGCAATGCCAAATTGGTGCCATCTCTAAACATGATTAAAAGGATTTCGGAGTTGGCGGACAGATAAACTTTAGCATGGTGCTAAAATAACAGGGTTACCCAGATCGCAGATTGCAACAAGATCAATGGTTGAGAGTGATTGCGGGGGGAGAAGCTACGTGAGGTTTAATTTTGAAGAGCGGTCATGCAATTTAAGACACAGTTTTCTCTTTGGAGTACGTGGCGTCACCAGGTGCATTGCGGAATGAAAAGCGGGTTTCCTCAAACCACTTTCTCATGCCCCCACAAAATAGAAAAGTAGTCGATCGAGTTCGAAGTATCATGGATCGTGAGTTATCGAGATCCATGACCGAGAGCAATTGTGGGGGGAGAAGTTGTGTGGGTTTTAATTTCAAAGGGTGGTCCCACAATTTAAACCACAATTTTCTCTCGGGGGTACATGGCATCATTGGGTGCATTGTAAGACGAAAGGCAGGTTACCTCAAAATCACTTCCTCGCGACCCCGCAAAATAGAAAAGTATAAAGGGACTTTAGTCATTTATTTTATTTTGATTATTATTTAAACCTTGACCGTTAGAACCTTGGTGCAACCACCGTCTTCCACTTGCAGCTCAACAATACACAAACTGCACACTATTTCCACTTGTTGCAAGGTATTTTTCATCACGACCATGGATCCCATCATAACGTTAGAAGCAGAACAAGTGGTGAAGAAAGGGACCGAAACGCCAGAGGAGCCAGAATCCAGATCCCAAAATGTTTCTTTGTAATCATTGTAATCGGTTTCAAACTGAAGGAACTTAGCTCGTATAAATATTAGGAGTTCCAAATATATTAAGGGGGGACTTTTAGCCAGGAAGGCAAAGGGACTGTGTGTAAATTTCTTAGAATGTCCTTATGAATTAATACAAGAGTACAATGTTCTCTGATAACCGAGATTCATCACAGTGTATTCTTTAGTGTGTTTTCCTCTAGTTCACATTCATTTCACTTCTGTTATTTCTTCTAAGCATAGCTAAGAGTACATGATTGGAATTCATCCTTGATAGATGATCCTTTCATATGGTTAATGTAGTTGTTGTGTTTAATGATTACAGGTCCAAAATTCACTCTCTGTTAAGTTCTCTGTTCATTGTAGTCAACCTTATGTTATTTCTTCTAAAGTTACAATTGAGAATTCATCTTTGTTTGATTCTCTCATTTGCAATGGGATTTTCTCTTTTATGTCTTGCCATCATCTAAATACTATTTATTGCTGAAGGATATGCTTACTTTGCCTCCGTTCCCTGAGGAGTACATTAGTTGTATAAATATTCATAGTGTATCTCAAGATTTGACCCCATTGCTCAATGTTTTCTTCCTCTTGCTTATCCTACCAACCCGTTTAAAAACTAAAACAAAACCCGTCCTATTGAAGAATCCGACCTATGTGTTCTCATTGCCAAATCATTTTTTGAGTATTTTCAGTCTTTACATGTTTGAGAGAGCCCTTTCTAGTTGGAAGGGCCAGAATCCAACCTAAAGTTGGTTTGTAGGTTACCTTGGCATTTCTTTGATGTAGCCCAAATAAATTACCAAGTGCTAACATTTTGGCGTCGTTATCGGGGAGCGAAGGTGAAATATTCCCTGGGATAAACGAAAAAGTTCAGATCCGAGTAATGATGGTGAAAAGTATTCAGACACAGAAAGGTTGTACATTATTCACCTCACGAATCCATTTTTAAGAATCTATAATTCAAAACTTTCATGGTGACTCCACTGTCCAAAGACTCAGTAGCCTAAATATTTTATTGATGACTCCACTACTTCAATATGGATCATAGATCTGCAAGGTATGCTCCAATGAATCTCTCTCATATTCCTAGCTTTCCAAATCGTATTCCACAAGTATATTGGAAAAAATATTTGCCTAAATTCAAAGATGGGAAAGGAAATGATGTTGACTTGCACTTGATTAGATTTCACATGCACATACGTAAGCTGGGGGTTGAATTTCATGAGGATTGTTTGATGAAAATGTTTATGTCTACTCTAGAGGGGAAAACAAGATTATGGTATGAAGGTTTAAAACCAGACAACTTATACTCTCTTAAGGATTTCCACATAACATTCTTTAAGCATTATGGAGAATCTAATCCTTCATTCTTGGTGTTTGAAGATTGTCGTGAATTTTGTGAACATTTCATTAAGTACCTTGAAAATGTTTTTGGTAATGAAGGGTGTTTGAATGATGAAATCATAGAATCCATTTATGAATATTCATCCCAACAACAAATAGTAGCCCCTCCTTTGGCTGAAGATGTAGCTGATCAAGAAATTGTTGCTAAAAATCATTTTCCTTCTCCTAAACTTGATGAAGATATTCAACAAGATTTCCAGCAAGAAAAAGTGCTTCAAAGTTGTCTTTCTTCCCATGTGAATGATGTGGTTGTTTAAATTTTAAGTGACTTAGACATCGACGAGGATTCTGAAACTGCATCTATGGAGACTTCAAGCAGTGAACCAACAAATGACATGGAGTTTGAAGAAAGAAAAAAAACAGTGTATGCCACTTTTTAATCAGAAATACAGAAAGATAATGAAGAGGCAATTGTTTTATTTAATTCCTTTGAAAATCATGGTTTTGAAGATGAATCCATGTGAACTATAGACTGTGAAATAGTTCATGTTGTTAGCTTTTCACATTTGCAAAAAGATAATGAGCATGAACTTATTTCTTTTCATTCATTTGAAAGTCAAAATGATAGTCCTCAAGCAAAATTCCTGAAGGTTAATAAAACCAAATCAAAATTGTTTGATGAACAAGATGATAGCCTTGCTTCACATAATATGTTTGTCATACTTGAAAATGTTCAAGGATGTATGAATGTTTTTGTTGATATGAATGGAAGAGTAGACAAACCTATTGCTTCCATTTCATTTTACAATGTTCTCAGAACTGAAGAAATAGAGTAATAACAACAAACACTTATGAATGAGGCTTGTCTTTCTGTTTTTGTTCATCAAGAAGAAATTATTTTTCATGGTTTTCAAGATCATGTGGCCATCCTATTACAATCATCAGTGAAGAAGGATTTTTTTTCATTCATAAGCTCAGATTTTGGATTCAATTTTTATTTTCAGCTGCCATCTTTTACATTTGTCTGCTTGCTTAAGAAAAATGTGAGCATAGGACAATCGGGAAGCCAATTGCTTGATTGGCACTTTAGCATCGCTTGATTGGGTATTCATTTCAACAGTTTTAGAGTATATAGGAGTGTGCAAATAATCTTGTTGGTCAAGCAATTTTCAATTTGGGTTTTCAGAAATATGTACATTCAGATTGTAATAGTGTATTTAGCGTTTAGTTTTGAGTTGAGAGCAATGTACAGACTTGGGTTTTTGGTGGATACTGGTGACAGGTCAGAGCAGGGTACACACATGTTTTGGGAACAACCCAATGGATCTAGAACTGAGTCTACGAGTTCTTTGCTACCTCACTGGGAGGATAGAAACCCTATTGGAGCCAATGTTATCACATGCTAATTTGTAATAATTTTTCCAAAGCAATGCCAAATTGGCGCCATCTCTAAACATGGTTAAAAGGATTCTAGAGTTGGCGGACAAATAAAATTTTGCGTGGCGCTAAAATAACAGGTTACCCAGATCGCAGATTGCAACAAGATCAACGACCGAGAGAAATTGCCAGGGGCGAAGCTACGCGGGGTTTAATTTTGAAGAGCGGTCCTGCAATTTAAACTGCGAGTTTCTCTTTGGAGTACGTGGCATCACCAGGTGAATTGCGGACCGAAAAGCATGTTCCCTCAAACCACTTTCTCGCACCCTCGCAAAATAGAAAAGTAGCTGATCAGGTCTAAAGTATTGTGGATAGTGAGTTCTCAAGATCAACAGCCGAGAGCGATTGTAAGGGGCAAAGTTGTGTGGGTTTTAATTTCGAAGGGTGATCCCGCAATTTAAACTACAGTTTTCTCTCAGGGGTATGTGGCATTAGCGGGTGCATTGTGGGATGAAAGGCGGGTTACCTCAAAACCACTTCCTCGCGCCCCCACAAAATAAAAAAGTATAAAGGGACTTTAGTCATTTATTTTATTTTGATTATTATTTGAACACTGACCGTTAGAACCTTGGCATGACCACCATCTTTCACTTGTAGCTAAACAATACACCAACTGCATGCCATTTCCACTCGTTGCCAGGTATTTTTCATCACGACCATGGATCCCATCATAACCTTAGAAGCAGAACAAGTGGCAAAGAAGGGGACCAAAACGACAGAGGAGCCAGAATCTAGATCATGAAACGTTTCTTTGTAATCATTTTCGAACCGAAGGAACTCAACTTGTATACATATTAGGATTTCCAAATGTATTAGGGAGGGACTTTTAGCCAGGAAGGCGAAGGGACCGTGTGTAAATTTCTCAGTATGTCCTTATGATTTAATACAGGAGTAAAATGCTCTCTAATAGCCGAGATTCATCATTGTGTATTCTTTAGTGTGTTTTCCTCTAGTTCACATTCATTTCACTTCTGTTATTTCTTCTAAGCATAGTTAAGATTACATGATTGGAATTCATCCTTGATAGATGCTCCTTTCATATCATTAATGCAATTGTTGTGTTTAATGATTACCTGTCCATAATTCACTCTCTATTAAGTGCCATGTTCATTGTAGTCAACCTTATTTTATTTATTCTAAAGTTACACTTGAGAATTCATCTTTGTTTGATGCCCTCATTTGTAATGGGATTTTCTCTTTTCTATCTTGCCATCATCTGAATACTATTTATTGCTGAAGGATATGCTTACTTTGATTCCATTCCCTCAGGAGTACATTAGTTGTATTAATATTCATAGTATATCTCAGGATTTGACCCCATTTCCCAATGTTTTCTTCCTCTTGCTTGTCCGACCAACCGTTTTAAAAACTAAAACAAAACTTGTCCTATTGCAGAATCTGACTTCTGTGTGCTCATTGCCAAATTGTTTTTTGAGTATTTTTAGTATTTACATGTTTGAGAGTTCTCTCTCTAGTTGGAAGGGTCAAAATCCAACCTAAAGTTGGTTTGTAGGTTACCTTGGCATTTCTTTGATGCATCCCAAAGAAATTACTGAGTGCGAACACCGCAGAAGCACAGAAAAAAACCGAACGAACTCGCCATAGCATAAAAAAAACTAGAATCAGATCCGCAAATAGGAACAAGAGCGTGGGAGAAGGTCGTTGCGATCAAGAGCCAAGGCACTAACCTACAGGCTGGAACAAAGAAACAAAAAGTGTGACTGCGGCTAGGGTTTCCCTAGCCGCAGTCCCTTGTTGTTTTTATGATTATAAAATTTTGTTTTTCATTTATGCGTCATGTATTATTATAAGTCCCATGATGTTTTTTTTTAAAACTTATTTAACACCAAAATGTTGTATTTTATTTTTATGGGATTTTGTTGTGTTACTTTCATGTATGTTGGTGGGGATTTATTTTAAAGAGAAAAATATCATGGAAGTCATCAATGCATTTCATATCACCAAGGCACAAGAAGTAAGAAAAAATAAACAAAAAGTAGCATAAGTTCAAACTGTAAGAGTAATGACACATGAGAAATAAAGAAGAAAGAAAATCCAACTATCTAATAAGGTTAAAAAGGTTACATTGTTAAGGTTTAAGCTATTATTGAGTTTCTTTTCATTTCATTAGATAACAATAGCATAGATATGATCAATGAGAAATACACAATCACAAGAGACACATCATTTATCCCGGGAAACCCTCACGGGGGAGAAAACCCAGCAAAAACTTCCTTAATATGGATAGCCAATACAATGCCAAGAGATAACTCAAACAAATACATAAAGTCCTCTCCCAAGAATGTGCCTCTCTCTCTCTTCTTTCTTCTCCAACTGTAGCTCTGAACTTGTGTTCTGACGAACAAGTGAGTGTGTGTCCAAATGAGGCACTAGCCTCTTTATTTATACAATCTGGCAGATGACTTTTTATTGGCAGGGCGACTTCTCAATCTGAATGGTTATAACCAACTTTAATTAATCTGGGGGCCGAATTCTTATTCTGCCTATTACAATTAGGGTTTTACCAATCCACAAAAGGGGATTTGGTTATTTACAATACCCGACGTGATCAATCCGCAAAAGGGGATTGATCTAATGAATAATATATCAATAATAAATAGAGTACTCTTTGCAGTTATATTATTTCAACACTCCCCCTTAACAAGAAGGGTATTCTACAACAACATCAGGTGAGAGAGAGGACAACATCATCAACAACATCTTGGAACACTGATTGGTGTATCTATAAATCATCAGAAGTTTTTCTCATCAACAACATCGTCATTCACAATGGAATGAAATCATCATCTACATCAATATGGATTAGTATAAAAATAATACATCATTATCACTACACGAGGCCGACCACATCATCACAGCACGAGGCTGGCACATCATAACAACACGAGGCTGGCACACTACACAACAATTAAGCTGGAATCACAACACAACAATTAAGCTGGAATTATAACACAACAATTAAGCTGGAATCTCAACACAACATTTAAGCTGGAATCACAACACAACAATTAAGATGGAATCTCAACACAACAATTAAGCTAGAATCACAACACAACAATTAAGCTGGAATCACAACACATCAATTAAGCTGGAATCACAACACAACAATTAAGCTGGCATCTCAACACAACAATTAAGCTGGAATCTCAACACAACAATTAAGAAGGAAGCACAACACTAGGCTGGCATCACCACACAACAATTAAGCTGGAAGAACAACACTAGAATGGCATCACCACACAACAATTAAGTTGGAAGCACAACACTAGGCTGGCACATCAACACAACACTACTCCCCCTATCGAGGGAGGTCCTTTCGGACTATACCAAGCTTATCTCGAAAGTTCTCAAACTTTACACGAGATAGAGGCTTGGTCAACACATCGACAACCTGTTCATCCATGCTAACATATTGGAGCTTTATGGCTCCTCTCTGCACCATGTCACGGATGTAATGGTATTAGATATCTATGTGTTTCGACTAGTCATGAAATACAAGATTATCTGTCATCTTTATGCAGGTCTAGTTATCACATAGGATCGTGGTTTCTTCCATCTCTAGGTCGAATAGACCAGTCAACAACTTATGAAGACATATGGCTTCACAACTGGTAGAACACACAACAATGTATTATGCTTCCGCTATACTGAGAGAAATGCTTGATTGCTTCCTACTCTGCCATGAGATCACGGCTGATCTCAAACTGAAACAACATCCTGAAGTGCTCTTCCTATTAGAGACACTTCCAGCCCAATCTGAATCAATGTACCCACTCAATGTGAAATTATGATCTCCATCATAACTGAGACCATAATCTAATGTACCCTTAAGGTACCTCATCACATGTTTTGCAGCAACTAGGTGAACATGTATGGGTTCTACCAAAAACTAACTCAAAGTGTTCACGACAAAAAAAATATCTGGTCTAGTGTTTGTCAGATACATCAGTGATCCAATGAACTGTCTATACAGCGTGGCATCAATCAATTCCGAAGAAGCATCGACTAGAAGCTTCAACTTCATTTCCATGGGTGTATTCATGGACTTTCACTCCAACATATCAAATCTCTTCAGGATTTCAACTGTATACTTCCCTTGGTTAAGGAAGATTCTCTTTGGGCTCTGCCATACCTCAAGACCTAATAAAAAATGCATTAGGCCAAGGTCTTTCATCTCAAATTCTGAAGCGAGCTTCTTCTTACATTTAGTGATGAGATTTTCTTCTCCATTTAAGAATAAGTCATCCACATACAACAAAAATATCACCGGCTCATCATTCATAACCTTGAATTAGAGGTTAGAATCAACTTTACTCTTGGTAAAGCCCAATCTCGTTAGAAAACTGTCTATCCTTCTATACCAAGTTCTAGGATCTTGCTTCAATATGTATAGATCCTTCTCCAATTTGCAGACATGAGTCTTCTTGTCTTCAACTTCAAATCCTTGAGGTTGTTCTATATACACTTCTTCTTCGATGACACCATTTAAGAAGGCTGTCTTTACGTCCATCTGGTGTAACTTCCACTTCATCTTAGCTGGAAGGGCTATGATGGTTCTGATTGAAGTGTATCTGGCTACAAGAGAGAATGTCTCTTCATAGTCAATGCCTTCCTTTTGATAAAATCCATGAGCGACAAACCTTGCTTTGTACTTATCAATACTTCCATCAACATCATGTTTTATTTTGAAAATCCATTTGGAAGATACCACATCCTTTCTCTTCGGTCTGGGAACTATTTCCCATACATCATTCTTTATTATGGATCAGTATTCTTCTATCATGGAATCTACCCATTCTTTGTTATGAATGGCTTCTTCAAAGCAGGTATGCTCCTTAAAGCCATATAACCGGAGAATGTCTTAGGTATCTTCACGGATCTCGTGATTCCTTTAGGAACACCATACTTCTTTCCATATTGAATAAGCTCCCTATCCCAAGAAGGCTTTCTCTTATGGGAGATCGTCATCTGAGGGGGTTCTTGAAATTATACTATGTCATGATCTTCTAGAATTTCCTCATCAGGGGAAGTTCTGACTTCGCTTACTAGTTCTGCAATTCTAGGAACTTCCCTCACTGCAACTCTGGGAGCTACAGGTTCCTCTTCATATACTTATTCAAGTTGACATCTTCTGGATTTCTTGAGTGCTACATATTCATCAAAGGTCACATCCTTGCTGATCTCAATATGATGGTGACCTAGTATATAAACCCTGAAGGCCTTAGAGACCTCACAGTATCCAAAAAATATTCCCTTCTTTCCTGAAGGGTCCAGCTTGTTTCTCTTCTCTTTCAGAATATGTACACATACTGGGCAGCCAAATATTTTGAGATGGCTTACTTCTGGCTTCTTTCCGGAGAACATCTCTTCAGGGGTCTTGAACCCAAGTGCACTATGGGACAATTGGTTTTGTACATATACTGTTGTTTTTGCTACTTCTGCCCATAAGCACATTGGAAGATATTGATCATGGATCATGGTCTTCACTGCTTCCATTATCGTTCTGTTCTTTCTTTCTACCACACCGTTTTGTTGAGGATTGTAAGGAGTGGTGAGCTCCCTATTAATCCTGACATCTTTGCAATAGTTTAAAAACTATTTTGAGATGTATTCTCCTCCATTATCTAACCTGAGTATCTTGATCTTTCTTTCAAAAAGATTCTCTATCAAGGCTTTAAATTCCCTGAATTTATTGAACACTTCATCTTTTGATTTCAACAAGTAAACCCAGGTTTTACGAGAATAATAATCAATAAAATATACATAGTATACATACCCACTGATAGAGGGTGATGGCATTGGGCCACACACATCTGAGTGAATGAGTTCTAGTACTCCTTCTGCTTTGTTGTCTCTTTTTGGAAAGGGGTTCATGATGTTATTCCCTTGTGCACATCCATCGCACACACCTTCATGGTCAACCTTGAGTTCTGGTAGACCCGTGACTGTCTTGCATATGTACAGTAATGCCTTGTAGTTGATGTGTGCTAATATTCTATGCCAAAGTTCACATGGATTCTCAATGGCATGGGTCATGGCTGCTTCTGAGTGACCCTTTAGTTTATACAATCGACCTTCTTCTTTTCCAATGATGATTGCTTCTTTCATGGTTTCTCCTTTAGCCCACATAAGAACTTTTCCATCTATAAAGGAAATTTGAAAGCCTTTCTTTTCTAAAGCTGAAATGGAAAGTAGGTTCTTTGTCAAACTTGATACATAGAGTACGTCCTTCATCTTCATTGGAGTCCTTGAATTAAGCTTGTAGTTTGATTCTCTCACTCCCTTGATAGGGTATTGATAATCATCTCAAAATGTAACTTTCTGAGAAAAATTATTTTCTGAAAGGCAAGAGAGAACATCTCTTTGACCTATCATGTGTTTGGAAGCAATACTATCAATGAGCCAAGTTTCCTCTCCAGGTGTTACTGATCTTGAGAGGGACAAGATTAAGACATAGTCTTTAATTTGTTCTCTTAACATCTTTGTGGGTGCCTCTTCATCTTCGACTGCATGGGTATGCTGTCTCTTATTTTTCCTCTTGTATTCTTCTCTTCTAGCTGGACAATGTCTCACAATATGTCCCATCTTGTCACAATGGTAGCATTGGATAGATGAGTAATCTCTTTCCTTTATTTGTCTTTTCTTTTGGAACCTCTTAGGTTGAGATTCTTTATGTATGAATTTGTTTTGGGGGTGAGACTCTTTATGGGTTTCTTTTTGGAAGTAAGACTTCTTTCTTCCTCCTTTAGTGTGAGTAGCTAGGGATTGATCTTCATCTCTTGATAGTAATGCTTCTCGGTTAGCTACTCTTGTTTCTTCTTGAATACATTCTTCCCAAAGACTATCAAATTTTAGTTTCTCCATTCTATCACAAATAATTTGGATGAATGCATCCCAAGGTCTTGTGAGACCATTAAGGGTCATCATTATAAGTTCGTCTTCGTCTATAGCATCTCTGATCGCTTCTAGTTTTTCTTTGAATTGAGATATTCTAGAGAAATATTCTTGGATTGATTCTCCTCTCTGCATCCTTGTATTCTTAAGCTGAGTTCTTAGATTCATCTTCTGGTTTAAGTTCTTTCCTTCATATAGTCTAGTTAGGGCATCAAACATTTATTTCAGAGTCTTCTTTGATGACACTTGAGGAATCAAGTGATCCTTGATCGAATTTGCAATGATTCTTTTGGCCCTAATTATGTCCTTGTGGTGTTTTTCTTTATTTGCATCATCGACGGGTTCTGGAACTTCTTCTTTGACGAATCTTGCTAGGTCACTCTCTTCAAGAATGAGACCAATCCTATACTTCCAGGCATGAAAGTTTTCCACACCTTCCAGCTTGTCAACAAGCTTAGTGCTTGCAGACATCTTTTGCCTGGGGCTAGGAAAATGACCAAAAATGAAAATGCTCAAAATTAAATTCTGAACTTACTAGGAGGTGCGCTTGGCTTAGGCGAGTAGCTTGGTGTGGTTAGATTTCAGAAAATCCAACTTTTACCCTTCCAAACTTGATCTGCGGATTTCTGGACTGGTGCTTCTGGTTTTTTGGTACTTCTGGTACTCTTGTACTTCTGGTACTTCTAGTACTCTGGTTTTCTAGTACTTTTGGTACTTCTGGTACTTTTGGTACTCTGGTTTTCTGGTACTTTGTGAAAACTAGGGTTTCACTTTTTGGGAGATCTAGCCACTAAAAAATTTGCGTTGAGGATGCCAAAGTGATCCTTGAGGAAGGGCACACTTTTCTAGATGGTTTTGGGGCTGAAATACTTCTTCAACAAAAATCCCTAATTTTCATGTACGACAACAATGACGTTTTCCACTTTCTCTTGTGAAAGATGCTCTCTTCAACTTAACTCTGATACCATGTTAAGGTTTAAGCTATTATTGAGTTTCTTTTCATTTAATTAGATAAAAATAGCATAGATAGGATCATTGAGAAATACACAATCACAAGAGACACATCATTTATCTTGGGAAACCCTCATGGGGAAGAAAACCCAACAAAAACTTCCTTAATATGGATAGCCAATAAAATTCCAAGAGATAACTCAAACAAATACAGAAAGTCCTCTCCCAAGAATGCACCTCTCTCTCTCTTCTTTCTTCTCCAATTGCAGCTATGAACTTGTGCTCTGATGAACAAGTGAGTGTGTGTCCAAATGAGGCGCTATCCTCTTTATTTATACAATCTGACCGATGACATTTTACTGGCAAGGCCAACTTCTCAATCTGGGTGGTTATAACCACCTTTAATTAATCTAGGGGTGGACTTCTCATTCTTCCTATTACAATTAGGGTTTTACCAATCCGCAAAAGGGGATTTGGTTATTTACAATACCCGATATGATCAATCCGCAAAAGGGGATTGATCTAATGAATAATATATCAATAATAAATATAATACTCTTTGCATTTACATTATTTCAACATACATTTCAACATGTGGAAATTCCAAATGAACATGATGTTGACATTGGTGCCATTGCGGTTTCCACTCTTACTCAAAAGAAGAAGAAACAAGAGAAACACAAAAAAAATATGCTTGAGGATGATTATGATTCCTGCGAATCCCTTTGTTTGATCCTGAAAACAAAGATCCATACACCTCATCATTCCATTAGTATTTATCCAAGAATTCCCTTGTTTAGCTGCTCTTTTTGGGGAGGGGCTGATTTGAATAATAAGAAAGAGCAAAGATAGGTTGTAATTGTATAGCAGTATCTGAGAACATATCTTGAGGACGTAAAAACTACATTTTGAAGCTTTGACATCCAACTAATAGGTCCTCCTGCAAGAGTAAAGACATATCCTGAAGTGGATCTCCTTTTTTCCAAGTCCCCTGCAAAATCTGAATCTACATATCCACAAACTGAATCTCTGGAACCATCATAGGCGATAAAATAACTGCTTGTGCCTCTAAGATATCGAAGCACCGATTTCACTACTTCCCAATGCTCTTTTCCCGGATTTTCCATATATCGACTGACAACACCAACTACATGTGAAATATCTAGTCTAGTACTCACCATCACATACATCAAACTTCCCACTGCATTAACATATGGTACACGAGACATATAATCCTTTTCTTCGTCATTACTAGGACATAAACCTGAAGAAATCTTGAAATGGGAAGACAAAGGGATCTGTACAGGTTTCACATTATTCATACTGAATCTCATAAGTATTTTCTCCACATACTTTTGTTGTGATAACCACAACTTGTTAATGCTTAAGCCATTATTATAGTTCTTTGCATTTCAATAGATAACAATAGCATAATACAAGATCACTGAGAAATACACAATCACAAGAGACACATCATTTATCTTGGGAAACCCTCTAGGGGAAGAAAACCCAGCAAAAATTCCTTATTATAGATAGCCAATACAATGCCAAGAGATAACTCAAACTAATACAGAAGATCCTCTCCCAAAGATGTGCCACTCTCTCTCCTTCTTCTCCAACTGCAGTTCCGAAACTTGTCTCTCAATGAGCAAGTGAGTTGTGTCTAAGTGAGGCGCTAGCCTTCTTATTTATACAAATCTGGCATGTGTGAAGTGTCTCTTCACTGGCAGGGCCAACTTCTCCAACTGGGTGGTTATAACCACTTTTATTATATTTCGGGGCCTCTTGATATATTCTGGGGATGACTTCTTCTTTTGCCTTTTACAATTACATTATGACCAATCCAAAAAAGGGGATTTGGTCCTTATACAATAGCCAACATGATCAATCCACAATGGGGATTGATCCAATGAATAATATATCAAATAATAATAAGAATACACTTTGAAGTTACATTATTTCAACACTCCCCCTTAACAAGAAGGGTATTCTTCAACAACATCATGCGAGAGAGAGAGGACAACATCATCAACAACATCAAGTGGGTGAGAGGATAGCATCATCAATATCATCTTGGAACACTGACTGGCGTATCTATAAATCATCGGAATTTTTCTTCATCGGCAACATCGTCATTCTCAAAGGAATGCAATCATCATCTGCATCAATGTGTATTAGTATAAAACTAATACATCATCATCATCATCACAACATGAGGCTGGCTCATCATAATAATACTAGACTAGCTTTACGTCACGGCTATCAAGCCAGAAGCACAGTTTTAGTCTCATCTCATAGTCTTGCTTTATGTCACAACAATAAAGCTGGAAGAAAGACACTCATCCTGCTTTACGTCACAACAATCAAGTTGGAAGCAGGATACTAGACTGGCTTTACGTTACAACTATCCAACCAGAAGCACAGTGCTAGTATCATCTCATTGTCTTGATTTACATCAAACCTGTCAAGCCGAAAGCAAGATGCTTGTCCTGCTTTACGTCACAACCATCAGGTCGGAAGTAGGATACTAGACTAGCTTTACGTCACATCTATCTAGCCGGAAGCTCAGTGCTAGTCTCATCACATCATCTTGCTTTACATCACAACCATCAGGTCGGAAGCAAGGTACTCGTCCTTCTTTATGTCACAACCATCAGGTTGGAAGCAAGGTACTCGTCCTTCTTTACGTCACAACCATCAGGTCGGAAGTAGGATACTAGACTGTCTTTACGTCACAGCTATCCAGCTAGAAGCACAATACTAGTCACATTACATCATCTTGATTTACGTCACAACCATCAGGTCGGAAGCAAGAGATGTCTCATCACAACAGCTACTCCCCCTTTCGAGGAAGGTCCTTTCAGACTATACCAAGATTATCTTAAAAGTGCTCAAAATTTACACGAGATAGAGGCTTGGTCAACACATCAACAACCTGTTCATCTGTGCTAATGTACTGGAGCTTTAAGGCTCCTCTCTACACCATGTCATGGATGTAATGATATCAGATCTCTATGTGCTTCGACCTATCATGGAATACAGGATTCTCTGTCATCTTTATGCAGCTCTAGTTGTCACATAGGATCATGGTTGCTTTCATCTCTAAGTCAAATAGGCCGGTCAACAACTTTCGAAGCCATATAGCTTCGCAGCTGGCAGAACATGCAACAATGCATTCTGCTTCCGCTATGCTGAGAGAAATGCTAGATTGCTTCCTACTTTGCCATGAGATCATGGCTGATCCCAAACTGGAACAACATCCTGAAGTGCTTTTCCTATCAAAAACACTTCCTACCTAATCTGCATTAGTATATCCACTCAATGTGAAATCATGATCTCCATCATAGCTGAGACCACAATCTATTGTACCCTTAAGGTACCTCATCACATGTTTTGCAACCACTAGGTGAACATGTCTGGGTTCTACCAGAAACTGACTCAAGGTGTTCATGTTAAAACAAATGTCTGGTCTGGTGTTCATCAGGTACATTAGCGATCCAATGATCTATCTGTACAGTGTGGCATCAATCAACTTCGACGACGTGTCGACCAACAACTTCAACTTCGCTTCCATGGGTGTATTCATGGACTTGCACTCCAACATGTTGAATCTCTTCAGGATTTCGACTATATACTTCCCTTGGTTAATGAAAATCCTCTCAGGACTCTGCCATACCTCAAGACCTAAGAAATAATGCATTAGGCCAAGGTCTTTCATTTCAAATTCTGAGGCAAGTCTCTTCTTACATTCAGTGATGAGATTTTCTTCTCCAGTTAAGAATAAGTCATCCACATA
>ML802223.1:41894-55867 GCA_009831015.1 Picea engelmannii
AATCCGTATAAGGATTTCTTCAATATACAGACATGAGACTTCTTGTCTTCAACTTCAAATCCTTGAGGTTTCTCTATATACACTTCCTCTTCGATGACACCATTTAGGAAAGCTGTGTTTACGTCCATCTGGTGCAACTTCCACTTCATCTTAGCCGCAAGATCTATGATGGTTCTGATCGAAGTGTATCTGGCTACAAGAACAAATGTCTCTTCATAGTCAATGCCTTCCTTTTGAGAAAAGCCACGAGTGACAAATCTTGCTTTATACTTCTCAATACTTCCATCAGCAACATGTTTTTTTTCGAAGATCCATTTGGAGGATACCACGTCTTTACTCTTCATTCTGGGAACTATTTCCCATACATCATTCTTTATTATGGATTGGTATTCCTCTGTCATGGCATCTGCCCATTATTTCATCTGAATGGTTTCTTCAAAGAAGGTAGGCTCCTTCTCTAGGAGGTCACACATCAAAGCCGTATAATTGGAGAATGGATTTGGTCTTTTCACCTGTCTTGTGGTTCCTTGGGGAACATCGTACTTCTCTCCATCTTGAATGAGCTCTCTAGCCCAAGTTGAATTCCTTTTATGGAGGATCGTCATATGAGGAGGTTATTGGACTTCTGATATATCATGGTCTTCTAGAATTTCCTCATTAGGGGAAGTTACAACTTCCCTCACCGGTTCTGTGGCTCTGGGAACCTCCCTCACTACAGTAATGGGGATTACGGGTTCCTCTTCATATACTTCTTCAAGCTGGCATCTTCTAGATTTCTTGAGCACTGCATCTTCATCAAAGGTCACATCCCTGCTGATATCAATGTGACAGTGACCTGGTATATAGATTCTGAAGGCCTTGGAGACCTCATAGTATCCCACAAATATTCCCTTCTTTCCTAAGGGTTCTGGCTTGTTTATTTTCTCTTTCGGTATATGAATAAATACTGGGCAGCCAAATATTTTGAGAAGGCTTACCTATGGCTTCTTTCCAGTGAACATCTCTTCCAGGGTCTTGAGCCCAAGTGCACTATGGGATAATCGGTTCTGCACATATACAACTACCATTGCTACTTCTGCCCATAAGCACATAGGAAGATCTTGATCATGGATCATAGTCTTCAAAACTTCCATTATCGTTCTATTCTTTTGTTCAACTACACTGTTTTGTTGTGGATTCTAGGGAGTAGTGAGTTCCCTCTTGATCCCAATTACATATTTGCAGAAGTTCACAAACTCTTTTGAGGTATATTCTCCTCCATTATCTAACCTGAGTATCTTAATCTTGCTTTCAGAAAGATTCTCTATCAAGGCTTTCAATTCCTTGAACTTGCTGAACACTTCATCTTTAGATTTTAAAAAATATACCCAAGTCTTACGAGAATAATCATCAATAAATGATGCATAATATACATACTCACTAATGGAGGATGATGGCATTGGGCCACATACATCTGAATGAATGAGCTCTAGGACTCCTTCTGCTTTGCTGTCTCTCTTCGAAAAAGGGTTCTTGATGTTCTTCCCTTGTGCACATCCATTGCATACGCCTTCATGGTCAACCTTGAGTTCTGGTAAACCTGTGACCACTTTGCATATGTATGGTGGCGCCTTGTAGTTAATGTGAGCTAATATTCTATGCCAAAGTTCACATGGATTCTCAATGGCGTGGGTCATGGCAGCTTTTGAGTAACCCTTTAGCTTATTCAAGCCACCTTCTTCTTTTCCAATGATGATTGCTTCATTTATGGTCTCTCCTTTAGCACGTTGCCTTCTGCAACCTTTACTATAGCTTCCTTAGGGTTATTACCTGTGACCTGGTGCAAGGTCAACAAAACAACAAGCAAGAGTAATATCCTTTTGATAATATAAAGAAATAGCATGAACAATCATCACAATAGCTCCTTTAGAGATATAACTTGTAACTTGTCTGAAGCAAGATTTAAAGGTAAGGAATACAATATGAAATGAGGTCAACACTCTCATAGTGTTGTGATCAAACATTCCTCTATGGCAACCTGAAACTAACACACGAGATTCTTCCAAGAGGAGATGTTAGTTGCATCAGGAAAAGCATTTGCTTCTATATGCTCACATGCTATCAATTATAATACTTTACAAAGACTGCTATCTCAACTATAGTCATCGACTTGTCATGTGTACCTTTGAATCTTATTAACTTAATTAATCAAACCTGGAGCCTTGTCCTCAGGAATGAGTGCTTGCTTTTCTTTCGAGTCTCCTTCACTCAAGATGACGAGTGCTTTCTTCAACTTGTCTTCTGTACTAAGACAATAAGCTATCTTGACATAAGGTTGGGTTAGAGGATAAGTTCTATGATCTCAACTTTTAATCCATCTAATACCTTGACTCAGAAAAGGTTAGAATGATGGTTATAGCTACAACATGAAACATTGATCAATATAGCAAATGGATGCATATCAGAATAATCACACCTGGGTTGCATCATTCCTCTGAATGTGTTGGATCTTGAGATCCTTCTGGATCTATGGAAAGAGATCCCTTCTCCTGCAAATACTCTTTAAAGTTTAACCATTTAAACATATGTGAGTACATACCTCTGATAGCATTTGCAGGTGGTGGCACCATTTGGAAGCAACGATAATCATTACCAACTCTTTAAAAACTTCAAGGGTGACTGCAACTGGTAGTACGACTGCAACTGCAACTAGTTTTGAGACTGCAACTACAACTGCAATTTAGGGTTTTATGAGGAAACCCTAATTTTTCAAACTTCAAATTTTGAAATTCTGATCCAAGGAACAGACGCGCTGAGCTGAGGCGAGTAAGCTGGTGCAATCAGAATTTTGAAAATCCAACTTTTACCCCCTCAAACTTGATCTGTGGATTTCTAGACTGGTGCTTCTGGTACTCTGGTACTTCTAGTACAATGGTACTTCTGGTACTCTCATTTTCTGGTACTTTGTGAAAACTAGGGTTTCACTTTCCAGGAGATCTAGCCACTAAAAAGGTGTGCTGAAGGTGCCAAAATGATCCTTGGGGGAGGGCACACTTTTCTAAATGGTTTTAGGGCTGAAAAAATTCACCATAAAAAATCCCTAATTTGCATGTACGACAACAATGACGTTTTTCACTCTTGTGAAAGATGCTCTCTTCAGCTTGGCTCTTATACCATGTTAATGTTTAAGCCATTATTATAGTTCTTTGCATTTCAATAGATAAAAATAGCATAATACAAGATCACTGAGAAATACACAATCACAAGAGACACAACATTTATCCTGGGAAACCCTCTAGGGGAAGAAAACCCAGCAAAACTTCCTTATTATAGATAGCCAATACAATGCCAAGAGATAACTCAAACTAATACAGAAGATCCTCTCCCAAAGATGCGCCACTCTCTCTCCTTCTTCTCCAACTGCAGTTCCGAAACTTGTCTCTCAATGAGCAAGTGAGTTGTGTCTAAGTGAGGCATTAGCCTTCTTATTTATACAAATCTGGCATGTGTGAAGTGTCTCTTCACTGGCAGGGCCGACTTCTCCAACTGGGTGGTTATAACCACCTTTATTATATTTCAGAGCCTCTTCATATATTCTGGGGCCATCTTCTTCTTTTTCCTTTTACAATTACATTATGACCTATCCACAAAAGGGGATTTGGTCCTTGTACAATAGACGACATGATCAATCCACAATGGGGATTGATCCAATGAATAATATATCAAATAATAATAAGAATACACTTTGTAGTTACATTATTTTAACACAACTTACCATTTTTCCTGTCTCTGTGTATCTCCATGCCTAAGATTTGTTTTGCTACTCCTAGATCTTTCATATCAAATGCCCTAGACAACTGAGCCTTTAACATGTTGTTTCAACCATGATTTTTCTTTCCACAAGCATATCGTCAACATATAACACCAAAATAATGAACATGCCATTTTCCAACTTTTTAAGGTAAACACAATGATCATATTCACTTCTTGTAAAATTTAGGCTCACCATGAAGGAATCAAACTTCTTATACCATTGTCTGGGAGACTGTCTCAGGCCATACAATGACTTCTTGAGCTTGCAAACAAACCTCTTACTGCGATCTTGAACAAACCCTTCTGGTTGTTCCATATATATATCACCATCTAAATCTCCATGTAGAAATGTTGTTTTAACATCTAGCTACTCTAACTCAAGATCAAGTAAAGAAACTAGTGCTAACACAACATGAACTGAAACAAGCTTCACAACTGGTGAAAAGATCTCATGAAAATCAATACCTTCCTTTTGAGAATACCCTTTTGCTACTAGTCTTTCTTTATACCTTTCAACTTTATCATCAACACCCTTTTCAGTTTGTAGACCCACTTGTAGCCAACAACCTTCCTGTCCTTTGGAAGTTCTACCAGGTCCCATGTTTTATTCCTCTCTAAGGAATCCATTTCTTCTTTCATAGCTTTCTTCTATTGAGCACTTTCAGATACCTTAATTGCTTCCTGAAAACAACTAGGTTCTCCATCAATAGAAACCAAATCCACGAATGAAACATAATTGTCATACCTTGTAGGAGGATTCTTGACCCGTGAAGATCTCCTTAGAGATGGTTGAGGCATATCCTCATTTTCCTGGATATTTTTTGCATCTTCATCTTCTTCTTCTAGAACTTATTCATGCTCCTCCCTTTCTAAAGATGGTTGAGTTTCCAACTGAATTTTCTGAACTTGCGGTACCTGTTCTTGTCCCACTTCAACATCTACTAGTTCTGATTTTAAAAGTGAGGATTCATCAAATACTACATCTCTGCTTATGATGTGTTTGTGGGCACTAGGATCCCACAATTTGTACCCATTAACTCCATCACCATAACCAACAAAGACATATTTCTTTGATCTAGGATCTTACTTAGAATGTTGATATTTAGAAATAAGAGCATAAGCATCACAACCAAATATTCTCAGATTTGAAAAATCACACGAATGACCTGTCCATACCTCTTCTAGAATCTTACAGTTTATTGCAGTTGATGGTGATCGATTTATCAAATAGCATGTTGTAAGAACAACTTCTTCCCACAATTCCCGCTACATCTTGGCATTACCAAGCATTCTCCTTTCTCTCTCTAGGAGAGTCTTATTCATGCGTTCAACAACACCATTCTGTCGAGGAGTATAAATCATGGTCTTATGTCTTTCGATCCCAGTTTCCTTGCAATAGTTCTCAAATTCTACAGATGTGCACTCACCTCCATTATCTGTCCTTAAACACTTGATTGACCTGCCAATGCTTTTTTCAACCAAATCTTTGAATTGCTTAAAAGTATTAAATACATCGGATTTTCTTTTAAGTAAATAGACCTAAACCTTTCTAGAGTATTCATCTACAAATGTCACAAAATATGACGATCCTCCAAAAGAAACTATAGGGGATGGTACCCAAACATTTGAATGAATTTAATCAAGGATACATTTTCTTACATGCCTTCCTGTTTTAAAACTTTTTCTACACTGTTTTCCAAAAACACAATACTTGCAGAAATTCAACTTCATAAACTTCAAACTTGGAAGTGACTTATGATCAAACAATACCTTAATCCCTTTCTCTCTCATATGACCCAAACACTGATGCCATAAACAAACATATTCACTTGCATATTAAGATGCTACCACTGCTTGATTTACTTATGTCCTTCCTTCAAGTTGATAAAGGTTCCCGATCCTCTTTGCCTTCATGACCGCTAAGATGCCTTTGAACACCTTCAGTACTCCACCTTGAGTTGTACACCTGTAACCAACAAAATATAGAACTCCCAAAGATATCAAGTTATTTCTAAGTTCAGGTACATGCCTTACATCTGTTAATGTTCTTACAAAACCATCATGCATTTTAATCTGGACACTGCCAACTCCAACAATTTTACAAGAAAAATAATTTCCCATAAAAAATAACACCATCATCAATAGATTGGTAAGTTGAGAACCAATTTCTATGAAGACACATGTGAATGGACGCACCAAAATATAACAACCAATGTTGATGTTGATGTAAAACATCACAAGTAGACAATACCTCATCAACCATACCTGAACTGGAACCTGAACTTGTTTCCGCTAAATTACCTTCCTTTGCTTCTTTTGTGGATTCCTATTTGGATGCATTTTGTCTTTTCCAACAATCCTTCTTGAGATGCCCACATTTTTCATAGAACCAACATTTCCTCTTACTCTTCTTGCCTTTTGACTTAGACCTTGATGTACCCCTCTAATTTTCCCTCTTTCTGTATATTGACCTCTGACCACTGTTGCTTCTATTGTTGAGGTTTCTTTACTAGATCTTTTCCTCATCTCCTCAAACAACAAAGCTCCCACAACAGTGTCATAATCAATGAAATCTGTTGAGCTAAACCAAATAGTTGTGACTAGATGATCCCAAGACTCACGCAACAAACACAGTAGTGTAGCCACCTTGTCCTCACCTTCGTACGTTACATCCATACTAGATAATTGAAAAATCAGATTATTGAAACATTCAAGTGATAAGAAATTTTTGTACCTTCTTTCATCTGCAAGTTGTACAACTGCCTCTTCAAGAAGATTATGTTTTTCAAGGAATTTGTCATATAAAAAATCTCTAGTATGTTCCACAAACCTGATGCCATCTCCTCTTCAACTATGTTAAACAACACTTCATCTGCCAGACACAAACAAATGGTACTAAGGGATCTTGCATCTAGATCTTCCCAGTCCTTGTTTGTCATGCTTGCCAGTTTCTTTTTCTTTCTAGCCAATGCCTTTTGCAATCCTTGTTGCACAAGCAGATCCTACATCTTGAGCTTCCATAGTGCAAAGCTATTCTTACCACTAAATTTCTCCACCTTAAACTTAGAACTCTCCAATTTTTCCATTAGCAGAAAAATCCAAAAACCACTGCTTATAAAACTGAGCCTTTTTAAATGTGGAGTGTTAGTGATTAAGCTTGTCATGTTTTGGTGGATGGTGATTTTGGCCTAGGTTTGTGATTTTGCCTATCTTTTCCCCCCTTTTGTGCAGACCTGATCACAAATTTCTCCTCCTGGCATATATTTTCCTTTGTTGTTTTCTTTCATCCTTTGGTCGATTAGTTTTCCTTGTCTAAGTTTTCCTGAGAATTATCGGCCCCGAGATTTTCTGTTCCCCCTATGGCCGATTACTTCTCTTTTTACCTCTATTACCGAGTCTTTGTTTTTTTCGAAGTCCTAGTTGTGTCGTCTAAGTCTTTATTATTGCAGGCCGCAACACTAAGAGTGGTCTTATATAGAATCAAGCGATCATGGGAATCAAGATTTCAAATGTTGAGAGATTATGCATCAAGGATTGTGAAATCCTGATTCGCGAAGGGGAATATCTAGGCCACCTGTTTGTGAGAAGTAGAGGGCCGTTGATTTGACTTCAACAATTTTGGGAATCAGGAGTTTGGGGTTCCCATCTCCAAGTGCACCCATAGCCTGAAGCCCCGAAATGCGAAATCTCGGTTTTGTGATTTCGCGAATCAGAGGTTTCCCAGGAGCAACATCTCTTTCTCCCGAAACGCAAAATCGTGAAAGCTCCCAGAAATTGGGCCCACGGTCCTAGCGCCCGGTCATAAAGGAAGCAGGTCTGGGAAAAGGGGCTAGTGCTCATCGCGTAGTCAACATTTCGTATTGTCAAGGGAATGATCGTGGCCATCCATTTTGAAGCGGGTTTGACTGTCGATCTCAACGACTGTTTCGCGATTTCGAGCATCACTATATTGAAGCCAAGATGGGGTGAAAATTCCTAAAATGAGAAACCTCGAAACATCATGTGGGACAAGCATGAGGTCACGGCTTGCAGTTACATGGGGCAGTTGAAAAGATCCATGCCAAAGGAGTCGAGAGCGTTTGTATTGACAACAGAGGAAGGAAACATGGTTTCAAGGTGCCAAGTTTAACTCAACAAGTCAGGAGTGCCGCCTAAGGGCATTCATGGACGTCTGGGCTCATCCCGATCCCAATAAGGGAATTTAATGAAGCCAAAGAAGGTGTTTGAAACCTCATTTCAACCATAAATAGGAATCATGGAAGCACCGGTCGTGGAGGTGGGCTGTTAGCCCAAGGTCACCTTGTCATGAAATTTTCCTGCAAAACCCATACTGTCTTAGATTTGTGTCTGAAAAAGGAAAGCATGTGCATTCTGATAGAAGGAGAAGAAACACAAAGCTTTGAATGCAGGAGTCCAATTGTGTCCCTGGGGTACATTAGCAGTTCTGAGTATATATACTCATGTTTTATATTTTGCAAGGGTCGATGGTTGAGCTAAGATCTCGATTTGTAAAGTTTTAGCAAAGCCTTTGGTTCTCTGGTTATGATATGTATTTGAGAATTCTTGTTTCATGAAAGTCACTTTCCTTTCATCTTTGTGTAACTGCTGCGTTAAAACACTCAGGCATGGAGGATCCAATCAAGGGTAGTTGTTTTTTTGTGATGGAGGTTTGATCACACTGACATTACAACTAGTTTTAACCAGTTTCTTGTGTTCTCTTTTTCCTCTGATTCCGAGAGCTCAAGCATGGATGATCCAGTCGGGTCACTGTGACTGTATTGTAATGTATGTTTGATTGCAATACTATCATAGCGGTTTCAATTTCTTAAAATTCTGGATTCAAGAGGATCTTGTATTTTAAGCTTTTCCTCCTTACACTGCTAGAAGACCATATGTCCACAACCCACCATTTCATTCTCCTCAAATTATTCCCCCTACTCACCACCATATTGCAATTTACTGACTGAAGTTAGATCAAGACCTCACTTGCCTATGCGTGCCAACCCATTTTTCTGAGTTAGAATGATATAATCTTGAGACTGTGTCCATTAGACCACCCTTAAATTTATTCATTGTGACATACAAACTGATGGGTACTGGGCTTACCTCTGCTGCAATCCAGAGGTGACTTCTGGTGCTAACATGGAGGAATAATGGTATAAACCCCAAAATTTTTAATAAAAAGGTTTTTTAAAAAAACAATATTTTATACCTAAAAAACCTTTTTACTAACCTCACTTTTTATTATAAAAGAAAAGTTCACCTTTTAAGCATCCACTCACTTGAATTTTTCATACTTTAAAAATTCACCTTTGAAATCTCACGACCATGGCATTAATCTCACGACCATGTCAACATAATAATACAAGAACTTTGTACCATCGAATTTTTATACCATGCAAATTTTTATAACATTTCTGGTGCTGTTGCCGGGGACAAAGTTGAAGATTTTACCTGGGATTGAATGACAAAGCTTACTAGTTCTGAAGGTGCATCAGAACTTAGTACATTAAAGATTGCAACTATGCACCTGGTGACTCCATTGAGGCAGATCCACTAGCGACTCCACTGTGGTGACTCCATTGAGGCAGATCCACCGGTGACTCCACTATTTCAGCTGTGGCTTCTAGAAGCAAACACATGAGGTATACTCCACAACTGCCTTTAGCAACACCTGAAGATGACCTAGAGAAAATTGTCAAAAAGGGAAAGGCCCTATGAGAAGGTACTTCTACTGTTGAACCAGGTATTTCTGATAATTTCCACTGTCCTTCTTTAGAAACTCCAATTCTTGCTTCTCATTCCCCTGTTATACCTTTTGTTGGAGTTTCTCGAACTTTAAATTTTGGGAGTGTTCCTGTTGATTTTTCCGCTCCTGGTCTGGGATTGGAGGGAGAAACCCTTCTCACTCCTCTCTCTCCTGAAATTGTACCGTGGTTTAGACCCAACGGGTCTGAATATTTTCCCACCGTTGGATTTACCACTCCTCATCCTGTTGTTGCCGCTACAGATGAAGAAACCTATTTTCCTTCATTCCCTTTGTCCTTTTCTTCGAATCCTCTACTGCTTCCCTTTCCTCCCAGGGGCTCAGTCCCTTCGAACCCCTTCTCCTCCTAATTCACCTCCACCTCATATCCCTATGGCAGGTGCTAATCCCCCTGGAAACAGAATGGATGCCATAGTGGCTACAAGATACGCCACTCTAGTCGTACCTCAGTCGATGAATGCTCTCCCTGCTGGGGATTACCTAAAATATATGCCTAAGTTCATTGGAGAAGAAGACATAACTGCTGAACAACACCTTGTTACCTTCTACAATTATGCAGACAATCTAAATATTGAAAATGAATACGTCTAGATGAGAGTCTTTGTCCAAAGCCTTGATGGCGAGGTTAGGAAGTGCTTTAGGGAATTAACCCCTGGATATATTGTTGGTATTGAAGCCTTAGATGATGTTTTCTTGAGGCATTGGGGGGATAATTTTTTTTTTATGTATTATATCACAGAGTTTGGGTCCCTGAAGAGAAAAGAGGGAGAATCTGTTTCTGATTTCTCCAAAAGATTCAACAAGATGTACAATAAGATCCATGCTGAGATAAAGCCTACAAAATCCTCTACAAAAATCACTTATGCTAGTGCTTTTGACCCCAATTTATACCTCCTACTTAGGGAAAGAAGAGCTACTTCCTTGGCTCATATGCAAGATGCAGCCTTGGAAGTAGAATCCAATGTATTGGCAGTTGACAAACTTAGGAACAAAGTCGACAGAGACAGAGGAAGAGGAAGATTTGAGGCCTCAACCTATGGTTCTTCTTCATATCACCCTCAAGTAGATGAATTAACCAAGATGGTGAATTCCCTATCTGCAGAAATGGAGAAGATGAAATTCGAAGGGAAGCAAGGTTATAAGAATTTCCCAAATAATGATAACAGAGGCAACTTCAAGAGGCCGAATAACAATGCTCCTCTGATTATGCCAAAGGACGAAAGGGACAGAGATAGAACCGATCAAAAAATACAGACTCCCCTTCAAAATAACCTTGTTATTGATGAGGAAAGGGAAGAAGAGGAGCCTGACCTTGAAATTCATTGTATTGGAGACACTTCCCCATTTCCCCATTTGACTCAATTTGCATATGAGGAATCCCTCCCGAACAGTCAAATAAATGAGCTAAGAAAGGGAGAAAATGCCAATACCAGTCCCAACAAATACAACCTCCAGTCCAAGAGGAAAATATAAGAGTCTGACATCCCTGCTCAGCCTCCCAGAGCAGAGAAGCCTACTAAGAATGCAACGAATACGATTAAGGAAAATAAATCTCAGAATCCCTCACCAATAGCCAAAGACCTTGTCCCAGAGGTGAGAGAAATTTTGAAACCCCCTTCCTCCTTTAGCTTTGATCATGAAATTTAGAAGATCAGAATCCCTGCCCCCCTGGCAGAGCTAGTCAAGCATGGAGACTTCAAAAGGTCCCTCTCTAAGCTATTGTAGCCCGAACCAACCTATCATTCCACAGACTCAGTAAACCTCCAAGATGAAAAGCCTATAGTAATATTAGGTCCTATGGTAGAAGACAAAGATGATTCATCCCCTCCCTTCTATGCATCCCTGAACATACATGATAAGGTGCTACACAACTGTCTGATCGATTCACGGGCTTCCCATAATCTCATGCCCAAAACTGTCATGGAAGAATTAGGACTGGAAGTCACAAAGGCTTATCATGATTTGTATTCTTTCGACTCGAGGAGAGTTCAATGTCTTGGGTGTTAGAATATAGAAGATGGTGTGATCATTTTACCATTGACGATACCTTCGTCACCCAACCATAGGCCGAAGCCTCCCTCCGAGCACCTTAACCTTGACTGAGAATTACTTCAGAAGAAAACCCTAGGCTAGATAGCTAAACAAAGAGTAGTGCATCAATCCCAAGGATAATGCATCACAGAAGGCTGATCAGATGTTCCAAACCCTAGCCAAGAGATATTCAAGACAAAAATGAGATCTTGCTGCTACTGCAGCTGCACCAGCTCTTCCTCCAAACCTGCGCACAATACTGCAATTGCAGTGCGCACCAAACTGCAGAACTGCAATTCTGAGATGCTGCAAATGAGAACTGGAACCCTGTATTTATAGTAATCCTGCCAGTTTTGTTGGGGCTGACTTCTCCTTCTGGGTATGTGTCTGTTCAGTATATTATTATTATTTCTGGCCGACTTCTTCTCTTGGAGGCTAATAGCCTAATATAAATTATCTTCTTGAGCCGACAAGGCTTCTAGGGTTATTAGCCAACTCATTAGGGTTTCTCTTGTTTCCCGGAGGCTTCTATTCTCATCAGGTTCACACGTGGGGGTAAATACCTCCCGCAGCTACCATAATATTAACACTCCCTCCTAGCTAGAGAGGTATTTACAGGTAATGGATTTGAGCACAAAACATACCATTTACCTGGTAGCATCAATATAGTCATTTGGAATATTTCATGATTAGATCATGAGCATCACCATCACCATCAGCTGCATCATCTCTCAAAACCATACTTCATCTGAGTAGTTAGATATGATGCTGGATAAGTCACTCTCACCATAGAGTGATACAAGAGGAGTAAAAGCTTTGAACTGTTTTCTGTCTGTAAAATATCTGTTCATCATTCATCTGAATGATCATTATCTCCAATAAACTACTGATAGTCTTCAAGTCAATTAGAACAAGGATAGAACACACCAGTGTCTATTCATAGTAGTACACAACTACAATCCAGTGGTTCACTACCACATCAAGTAATACATAAGTAATTGATCAACAACGTATGGTTGCGAATGGTGAAACATATTCACCATAGTAGTCCTCATCTACTGTCATATAGTCTTCATAACAAACATCTGAGAGCATCCTATGTAGAAACAATGTTATGTTAAAAACTGAATCAACTGGGCCAATCTTTCACTCACGTCTATGAGATCTGAAAGAGTGTCTGCCCTCAGTATAGAATATCAACAATAATCATCTGGGCCAATATTTCACTCACGTCTGTGAGATCTGAAAGAATGTCTACCCTCAATATAGAATATCAATAATGGGCTATCTGCCCCATTCTTCTCAACCAAGGAGGAAGGATTATTTCTGATTTCTGAGCCTGGACCATTTCTCACCCTGGGCCATTCCTCCGACACTAAACAAAGTGTAACCTAGAGAGAATGNTTCTTCCGACACTAAACAAAGTGTAACCTGGAGAGAATGAGTCTGCCCTTGAGGAATAACTATCCCTGATTGTTGAGCCTGGACTATTCCCCACCCTGGGCCATTCTTCGGACACTATACAAAGTGTAACCTGGAGAGAATGAGTCTGCCCTCGAGGAATAACTGTCCGGACCATTCCCCACCCTGGGCCATTCCTCCGACACTAAACAAAGTGTAACTTGGAGAGAATGAGTCCACCCTCGAGGAATTTCTGTCCTGCATCAACCTCCAAGACGGACGATTCTTCAAAACTGCTCACAACTGTGAACTTCGAAAGAATGACTGCCCGGCGAGGCAGACCATTCTACTTGACCACTACTCAGAGTGACTGCCAAGAAGAATGACTGTCCTAGACCACTCCCCATGTTAGCCATAGTGGGAAGTTGATGCCTCTTATACATCAGCAATCAGTCTGCCTCCCATGTTAACTACAATGGGAAGTCACTGTTCGTCATAAATCTCAATCCACTTTCTGAACAGGAAAGCATCTGTCCAATCTGGACTATTTTTCAATTACAAAGATAGATAATATTTTCAATGCTCCCTCCTAACTGGAGAGTTATTTCAATCACAAAAATAAATGTTTGCGTACCTTATTCTAGTTTGGAGCGTCTTCCCTTCCATCTAAGAGAGTTATTTCCACAAGCTCTAGCTTGAGTATGCAAGTTCTTTCATCTTGAATATAGGCTTTACCGAAATGTATGCTTATCTGCTCATCTGTGGAGATATATATTGGAGAAATCATTTCTCCCTTCTGGACTTTATCATGGATAATGTAATGCTTTTACTATAGTCTGGAACACTGTGAAGGCTTCATGTAGATCTAAACAATAGAGTATATCATAGTTGGAGAATTGGAACATATCCATGTGGTACTTCTTCTGTCATCATGAGATCTGATCTTCTGAGTAGTCATCTTGATGTTATAGGAAATCTTCAC
>ML802223.1:57402-89905 GCA_009831015.1 Picea engelmannii
CTTAACTGGGAGATCCTTACAAAGTATGATGTTATGTTGTCGTCATCATTCATCTTCATGTCACGGAGCTCATTCTTCAGACTCATAACTTGTCCAATGTTTCTGATTGAGAAGAGATTTGTTAGGGCATCGTACATCTTCTTAGATGAGTCAAAATGGGAGATGTAGGGTATCAAGTGGTATTTTATGGAATCCACTATGATACTCATGGCATTGATGTCAACGTCTTCGAACTTCTCCATAGTTGCAATGTTCTGCAGTTCCTTCTCTTCTCCTGCTTTAAACTCTGGCTTCACGATCTTTTCTTTCACAATATCCAACACTTTATTCTTAGCAAGGATGAGGTCAATCCGTGTCTTCCATGCTCTGAAGTTAGAGGCTCCATCTAGCTTTTTCTCAGACTTCATAGAGTTCGTCATGGCTTGCTTGATTTGGTCAAACCCTATATTTGACCAGAAATCCAAATCTTCACATCTTGGCCTTCTGAGAGTACCAAGAGATGCGTTGGGATAGGGTGCACTGATCTATCCAGAGATTAGGTCAATATCGTCGCTTAAGGTGCCTTGACAAGAGGTTTAGGGTTTCAGCAACTACTTCTGCTGGTAACCCTAGTTGTAGTGCTTTTGGAAACTGCTCGTGCTAGTAACCCTAGTGGTAGTACCTCAACGAGCTCAATATCTAGTGGCTATGTTTCCTTCCAGCATTTTAGGCTGACTGAAGGGGTGTGGGCCCATAACCTGTTAGAATATAGAAGATGGTGTGCTTGTTTTACCATTGATGATACCTTCGTCACCCAACCATAGGCCGAAGCCTCCCTCCGAGCACCTTAACCTTGACTGAGAATTACTCCGGAAGCAAACCCTAGGCTAGATAGCCAAACAAAGAGTAGCGCATCAATCCCCAAGGATAGCGCATCAAAAAAGGCTGATCAGATGTTCCAAACCCTAGACAAGACATATTCAAGCCAAAACTGAGATCTTGCTGCTACTGTAGCTGGACCAGCTCTTCCTCCAAACCTGCGCACAAGACAACTGCAGTGCGCACCAAACTGCAGAACTGCAATTCTGAGATGCTGCAAATGAGAAATGGTGCCCTGTATTTATAGTAATCCTGCCAGTTTTGCTGGGGCTGACTTCTCCTTCTGGGTATGTGTCTGTTCGGTATATTATTATTATTTCTGGCTGACTTCTTCTCTTGGAGGCTAATAGCCTAATATAAATTATCTTCTTGAGCTGACAAGGCTTCTAGGGTTATTAGCCAACTCATTAGGGTTTCTCTTGCTTCCTGGAGTCTTCTATTCTCATCAGGTTCACACGTGGGGGTAAATACCTCCCGCAGCTACCATAATATTAACATTGGGGTCATCAAAGATCTGGTGGTAACCTTGTTTTAGTTTCCCATGAAAAGTGTGGTCATGGATATCGTGGTGGCTGATGTTCCTCCCAAGTTTGGAATGTTGTTGTCAAGATCTTGGATAAAAATACTTTTGGGAACCTTGCAGATGGACCTCACATATGCTACCATTCCATTCTTTGGAGGGGAATATAGGAGACTGTACAAAGAAGCTCAATTGGCCTACATTATTAGGGATGAAGCCGATCCTACCGATCATCCTATCTTTTCCTTTGATACTGATTTGGGTTCCAGTCTATTGCAACTCACTGACACTCCTAAGCCCCCTCTTGAAATAAGAAAGCCTATTTCTTTCTGTGAATATTCTCCTCCAATTACGTATGTTTGGAAAATGTTCTTTGATGGAGCTTCTTCTAAAGAAGGTGTTGGTGCTGGGGTAGTTTTTGTTTCTCCTGCTTAGGAAACCACATCTCCATTGTACATGTTAGAATTCAAAGCTACCAATAATGTGGCAGAGTATGAAGCTCTTGTTTTGGGCTTAAGGGATGCAAAGGACATGGGGATTGAAGAGATATCTGTGTTTGGAGATGCTGAACTGATTATCTAGCAGATCAAAAAAATTTATTAGGCCAAACGCTTAGGAGTTACAGAAATGAAGTATGGGACCTCATTGACAATTTTTTCCCAGCTTTCAACATATCATTTATTCCAAGAGGAGAAAACACAATGGCTGATTCTCTGGCTGTTTCAGCAAGAAATTTTAGAGTTCCTCTACCACCTAAACTTAGGTACGATGTAGAAGTGAGATATAGACCCTCTATACCTAACAATGTCAAGCATTGGAAAGTGTTTGAAGATGATCTTGAAATCAAAATATTCCTGGAGACAGTTGATGAATTTTCAACATTACATATTGATCAAGATCCTGATCCCGAAATAAATCCTCATACTGGTGCATTTCTGAACAAAATTGATGACCATCATATTGTTCAGTTGCCCAACAATCACATTCCAAAAGGACTGGTTCCTTTGGAAATATTATTTGACAAAAATGATGTGGAAGCGAAGGGTAAAATCTCAAATGATGATGCTGGTGCGGCTGAGTGCAACATTGGCACTGAGAATAAGCCAAAGTTTGTCAAATTGCCAAGTAGCTTGACAATAAAGAAGAGGGCTGAGTATGCTGAGTTATTAAAGGAATTTTCTGATGTTTTTTCTTGGATCTATGAAGACCTTAGAACATATGACACAACTGTCATTGAGCATAAGATTCCACTGAAAGAGGAGGCCAAACCATTTAGGCAGAAATTAAGACAGATAAACCCTATGCTGCAGCCTATCATGGAAAGATAGGTAAAGAAGCTACTGGATGCCCAAATCATTGTACCCTTGAGATATTCAGAGTGGGTGGTCAACTTGGCCCTGGTAAGGAAGAAGAGTGGGGAAATCAGACTTTGTGTCGATTTCAGAAACCTGAATAGGAGCTCAAAGAAAGACAACTACCCCTTGTCGAAAATGGAACACATATTAAAAAGGGTAACTGGCACATCAAGGATATCCATGATTGATGGATTTTCAGGCTACAATCTGATCTCAGTCCTACCTAAGGAAAGAGAAAAAATGACCTTCACCACTCCTTGGGGTACATTCATGTATGCCAAAATTCCCTTTGGATTGATGAACGCAGGGGCGACCTTTCAACGATCCATGGATATAGCTTTCATTGGAGAAAGGGACAAGTTCGTGGTCATCTATCTGGATGACATTATAGTTTTCTCCAGGTCTGACAAAGAGCATTGTGAGCATTTGAGAACGGTGTTCCTGAAATGCAGAAAGTTTGGTCTCTCCTTAAATCCCCAAAACTCTCTGTTTTCCATGAAGGAGGGAAAGTTGTTGGTCAACATAATATTAATCGAAGGGGTCAATATTGATCCCAACTGAGTTGAAGCAATTCAAACCTTGTCACTCCCAAGATCTAAGAAAGAAGTCCAATCTTTCCTGAGAAAAAATAATTTTCTGAGGAGGTTCGTTTCCAATTTTGTTGAGATAACAAAGCTTATAACAACCATGTTGAGGAAGGGAAATGAAGTTAAATGGACTATTGAGTCTAGAAATTCCTTTGATATGATAAACAAGGCCTTGACTGAGGCACCCATGCTTATCAGTCCCGATTACTCAAATGATTTCTTTATTTTCTCATTTTCTTCATTTGACACTGTAGCGGTTGTTCTGTTACAGAGGAATGTTGAAGGGTTGGAGAAACCCATCTCCTTTTTCAGTTAGGCATTGAGATATGTTAAGGTAAAATATGACATGATGGAAAAGCAGGCCTATGCTTTGGTTAAAGCTCTCAAGGATTTCAGAGTCTATGTCCTGCAGTCAAAAATCACTGCATATGTCCCTTCAACTGCTGTGAAGGAAATTATCATTCAGCCGGACATAGATGGAAGGAGGAGCCAATGGATTGCCAAAATCCTCAAATTTGACCTGGAGATAAAGCCCACCAAATTGATTAAAGGTCAAGGTTTAGCCAGACTGCTGTTCGAATCTAATTGAAAAGCCTTGGGGGTAAGCTTCATCAACAAATGCTTAGAAAATCAACAGGTTGAACCATATGATACAAATGCTCAGGTAGACCCCCCATTCGCAGGATGCCCTTGGTACAAGGATGTCATATATTTTCTACAAGAGTTGTGGCTCCCCGATGGCATGCAAAGGAACAAGTCAAGAAATTTAAAGATCAAATCCATTAAATACTTCCTTGTTGGTAAAAATTTATATTGGAAAGACCCCCTGGGGGCACTTTTGAGATGTTTAGACCCACACGAAGCACAAAGGATTATGTCATAATTTCATGATAGTTCGTGTGGGGGGAATCACTTCTGGAAAACGATCGCTCATAATATTCTCAGGGCTGGTTATTTCTGGCCCACTCTATTCACTGATGTTTGCACAAAAGTCAGAGCCTGTGCTAAATGTCATAAATTCTCAGAAAAGAAGCAACTAAATCCCCTACCATTGAAACCTGTGATTTCTTCAGCGCCCTTCTAGTAGTGGGGCCTAGACTTAATTGGGAAGATTCATCCTTCATCCAATGGTCAACATAGATGGATCATGCTGGCCACATATTATTTTACCAAGTGGATAGAAGATATCCCCACAAGGAGCGTGCCCCACAAGGTAATCATCAGCTTCTTGGAGGATATCATAGAAAGGTTTGAATGTCCAAGCTGAATTGTCACCGATAATGATGCATCTTTCAAATCTGAACCATTGATCTGATTCTGTGAGCAGTTCAGAATTGCATTGATCCACTCTATCCCCTACTATATGCAAGGCAATGGATTAGCAGAGTCCTCTAACAAAAGCCTCATGAAAATCATCAAAAGACTGTTAGAGGACAACAAGAAATCATGGGATTCAAAGATCAAATTTGATTTATGGGATGATAGAGTGACAGTTAAACGGTCCTTGGGCATCTCTCCTTTCCAGATTGTATATGGGACAGAAGAAATTTTTCCCACTCAGCTTGCCTTGCCAGTAGTAAAGTTCTTCCAAGACTGCCATGAAGAGCCTGATGATATGATTAGGAGGATTCATCAGCTGGTAGAAGTACAATAGATGAGAGAGCAAGTGATGGACATAGCACATGACTGTTAGCAGAAAATCAAGCAGGCCTTTGACAGGGAGAGCAGAAAAGAGGATTTCCGGCAGGGAGAGATAGTGCTCAAATGGGATGCGCCCAGAAAAGACAAGGGAAAGAATGGTAAATTTGAGGCCCTTTGGATCGGACCCTTCAATATTTCTGAGACATTTCCTAATACTAATAGGTTGAAAAATCTAGAGGGTGGTGAAGTTTTTGTTGGCCCTGTAAATGGGCACTTCTTGAAAATATTTTTTGTTTAAAAGTCGCAGTCGACGTCCCACCATTGTAAATATCATGCCTATTTTATATTTATTCTTGTTTTAAATAGGAGACTCCACAACCCAAAGAAAGGCACTAGAGATGCGCATTCTTGGAAACTTGCAGGGAGCATGCCATCCCCCGTGGATCCAAATGTTAGCGATTAAGCTTGTCATGTTCTGGTGGATGGTCATTTTGTCCTAAGTCTGTGATTTTGCCTATATTTTCCCGCCTTTTGTGCGGAATCGATGATAGATTTCTCCTCCCAGCGTATATTTTCCTTTTTTGTTTGATTTCATCCTTTGGTCGATTGGTTTTCCTTGTCGAAGTTTGCTTGAGAGATATCGGCCCCGATCTTTTCTGTTCCCCCTATGGCCAATTACTTCTATTTTTTCCTCTATTACCGAGTCTTTGTTTTTTCCCAAGTCCTAGCTATGCTGTCCAAGTCTTCATTATTGCAAGCCACAACACTGAGAGCGATCTTATATGGAATCAAGCGAGCACGAGGATTAGGATTTCTAATGTTGAGAGATTATGCATCAAGGATCACGAAATCCCAATTCTCGAAGGGGAATATCTAGGCCATCCATTTGTGAGAAGCAGAGGGCCGTTGATTTAAATTCATCGATTTCGGGAATCAGGAGTTCGGGGTTCTCGTCGCCAAGTGCACCCATAGATTGAAGCCCCGAAATGTGAAATCCTAGTTTCGTGATTTCGCGAATCAGAGGTTTCCCAAGAGTAGCATATCTTTCTCCTGAAACGTGAAATCGCGAAAGCTCCAAGAAATTGGGCCCACGGTCCTAGTGCCCGATCACAAAGGAAGCAAGTCCAGGAAAAGGGGCTAGCGCTCGTCACATAGTCAACATTTTGTATTGTCAAGGAAATGATCATGGTTTTCCATTTTGAAGCGAGTCTGACTGCCAATCTGAGCAACTGTTTCATGATTTTGGGCATTGTGATATTGAAGCCAAGATGGGGTGAAAAATCCCAAAATGAGAAACCCTAAAACATCATGTGGGACAAGTGTGAGGTCATGACCCGCATTCACATGAGGCGGTTGAAAAGAGCCACGCCAAAGGGGTTGAGAGCATTTGTATTAACAGTAGAGGAAGACAACATGGTTTCAAGGTGCCAAGTTTAACTCAACAAGTTAGGAGTGCTGCCTAAGAGAATTCATGGACGTCTGGGCTCGTCCCGGTCCCAATAATAGAAGTTAATGAAGCCGAAGAAGGTGGTTGAAACCTTGTTTCAACCATAAATAGAAAGCATGGAAGCATCGGTCGTGGAGGTGGGGTGTCAGCCCAAGGTCACCCTGTCATGAAATTTCCCTGCAAAACCCATACTGTCTTAGATTTGTGTCTGACAAAGGAAAGCCCGTGCAGTTTGACAAGAGTATAAATGCAAAGATTTGAATTCAGGGGTCCAATTGCATCCCTGAGGGATGTTAGTAGTCCCGAGCATATATACTCATGTTTTATATTTTGTAAGGGTTGATGGTTGAGCCAAGCTCCCGATTTGTAAAGTTTTAGCAAAGCCTCTGGTTCTCTGGTTATGATATGTATTTGAGACTTCTTGTTTAATGAAAGTTAGTTTCCTTTCATCTTTGTGTAACGGTTGTGTTAAAACACTCAAGCATGGAGGATCCAGTCAAGGGTAGTTGTGTTTTTGTGATGGAGGTTTGATCACGGTGATGTTACAACCAGTTTTAACCAGTTTCTTGTGTTCTCTTTTTCCTCTGATGTTGAGATCTCGAGCATGGATGATCCAGTTGGGTCATTGTGACTGTATTGTAATGTATGTTTGATTGCAGTACTGTCATAGCGGTTTCAGTTTCTTGAAATTATGGATTCAAGAGGATCTTGTATTTGAAGCTTTTCCTCCTTAGGCTACTAGAAGACCAAATGTCCACAACAGACGATTTCATTCTCCTCAAATTCTCCCCCCTACTCACCACCATATTGCAATTTATTGACTGAAGTTAGATCAAGACCTCACTTGCCTATGTGTGCCAACCCAATTTTTTGATTTAGAACGATATAATCTTGAGACTATGTCCATTAGACCACCCTTAAATTTATTCACTATGACATACAAACTGATGGGTACTGGTATTACCTCTTCTGCAATCCAGAGGTGACTTCTTGTGCTAACATGGAGGAATAATGGTATAAACCCCAAATTTTTGAATAAAAAGGTTTTTTTTTAAAAACAATATTTTAAACCAAAAAAACCTTTTTACTAACCTCACTTTTTATTATAAAAAAAAGTTCACCTTTTAAACATCCACTCACTTGAATTGTTCATACTTTAAAAATTCACCTTTGAAAGCTCACGACCATGTCAACATAATAATACAATAACTTCATACCATCGAATTTTTATACCATGCAATTTTTTTTTATATCGATGCTCTTGTGAGGGTGGAAAGGGATCATGACTTTTTAGAGATCGACACTCCTTGAGTGTGGATGGGGGAGCACCAATTTACCGACGCTATGTGGTGCACGAACTGGGTGGACTGATCCAGGATCAATTCCTATTTCTTAAGTATGAGAGAGTTGACACACCTCTAACACTTCCTAGGGAGCGTCGGTGACCTGGAAACTCACTCAATCACACCCTCTGTTCTCAGAAAGTATCTGGGATTTTCATTACTTTGTTCTTCTTGTCCTTATGTGACAAAAACACGTCCAAAGGTTCTTGTGCTCACAAGAGACCTGCAAACAATTCTCCTTGGCTCACCTATGACACCTACTCAAGCTTCTTTGATACCACTTGTTAGGCAACGAAAAGAAAGAAGAGCATAAACAGAGCATAAAACCAAAAAAAAAACCAAGCACAACACGACAACAATCACACAATTGACACAATGATTTATGTGGAAACCCAATACAGGAAAAAACGACGGGAAATGATAATCGATATTCTTATTATTCAAGGGATAATTACAATAGCCAACCTAGGCATACAACCATCCTCTCCTCTCATGCACATAATACCTCAGTATTCTCTCTCACACTTACTACACATTGCACACTCACCTCTATGGGTATGCTCGTATATATAACATCTATCACTTAGTTACACAAACTGATCATGAATATATCACATAGTTACATGAACAGTTCATAAATAGATTACACGATTTACACTTTGTTTACAATGAGTGCATGTATGCACATTCCAAACATAATTGATATGCATGTGCATGTGAGCGCATGGGGAAATTCATTGGCATGTTTCCAACATAAATCACTAGAAGTGACAAACGGAAAATGTTCCAACATTGAAATCAAGCCACAAGATAGAATGATTCCTTATCACCATCCAAATCACAAGTCATCATGGCCAATGAAAGAATCAATATTAATATAGATATCATTCTCCATACATTCAAAACAATCACAATTCTGAAATAGAGTGAGGATGAAATTAACACCTTACTTGGAAACATAAGACAAGAAGGTTCCTCTAAACAACCAACCAACGAAAAATCCCAACGAAGATCAACCTAGGATGGATTGATCCATATAAAATGCACAGTTCATTTTAGTGCTTCAAATATCATACCATTTTGTTTCTTCAACAACAAAAATATTAAGAAAAAAACATAAAGAGAAAACATAATATGTAAGAATGAAAATGTAGCTTTTCTAGATTATGCTTTGAGGTAAAAGCATCTTTGAAGGGGGTTGAAACATACACACAAATAATATATAATAATAATCAAAGAGCATGTCTAATATACATGCCTATTCACCTATGTGACCATTCAATGTATACTTATACACAACATCACATACTATTTTATTCACACACACACACACACACACACACACACACACACACACACACACACACACACACACACACACACATATGTGTTATCATTATTATGTTGAATATTTTCTAATAAATGAACTATTACAAAAGTAAGGGATAACCTGACATAAACTAAGATATTGGCCTTACACAATGCTCACACAAGGTCTCACTTACACGAGCATAGCTCACCTCATTTAAGGAAACTTTTTAACCTTTCCTAAACCTAGTTCAAGTAGGTAAGGTCCCTTACCATATTCCAAGAAAAGGCTCTTAAGGCTATGCTTAAACAAGTGTTGCATGGTAGCTTAGTCCTTGCTTCCAAGTTTGAAGTTTGAAAAAGGAAGAATAATATTATGTAATAAAATGTTTGGTTGCTAACAAAGTTCCTTTAGATAAAGGATAATTTATTCTCTCAAGGGAGAATAATATTGTTTGAAAAATATTGTGTAATAAAATGATTTATTGTTTGAATGAGAATAATGTTGTGTAATAAAATGTTTTATTGTTTGAATAATATGATGTAATAAAATTCTTAGTTGCTAACAAAGTGCATTTAGGAAAGGATAATTTATTCTCTCATGCAGAAGAATGTATGTATTAGGTTAACTTAGATAAAAAAAGGTTTGATCAAATGTAGATGATTTTTTTTTTTTTTACCGAATGCAGATTACTTAAATTTAATTAAGTATATTTATTCTATGCCATAGTAGACCTCAATGTTTTTAATATTCTTATATAATTTAATCAGTTACAATATTTCAACTTTGTCTCATTTCCCGTAGATTTTGTTTTATGGAATGACTATCTTCACTACAAGTTTGATAGACCAATGTCCATATACCAACTTTTCTGTTTATTTCTCCACTTGGAAAGAATTCAAAACGGAGTACCAGCCATATTTTGAATACATGGGCACTCATTTGTCTTGAAAAAATGCTATAATAAAACCCATTATGAAGGATAGTGTCACACAAGAAACATTATGTTCAAGTAGCTCTCACCCATATCAGAGATCGCACATGGAAATCATTAGAAAATTGCAAGGAAATCACATATATCTTAGGAATATTATAGCTTTCAGGTTAGGTGCTTTCCATATTATCCTTCGTGGAAAGTATGGTGTTACACGTCAAAATTACTCACTTCGATAATGTCTCATTGTCGTTGTCGCAAGTGTCACAAGTGTCACACTTTTGTTGCAAGTGTCACAAAATTGATATTTTCGTCTTGCATGTGTCGCATTGTAGATGACATCATAAGAACACTTGGGACATCCTCTAATACTGGTTAGAATAAGAAAATATATAATTTGGCAAAGTTTACAAGCTTTTACCTTGAGGAATAATCATCCTAAAAGTATTTTTGGAGATCAACGCTCCCCTTCCCACTTGAAAGGAGCACTAGTAATCCTTGTCCTCTTAGCAAGGAGTGTTGCAACGCTCTGTGGCCAACTTTGAGGGAGGTCTGATCTGTTGAGAGAATATTGGGGAATAATCCCCCTTATATCTAAGGACAACTAAGAAGCATTCGAGTCAGTTTGGCTTGAATCCAAGTTAAAGGCTGGATATAAGGGAAATCCCACAACTATTGGAGTTCAATCCTCAACTTATCCCAATAATAGATAAGGTGGTTGAGCCTCTCAAATCCTATATAAGGAGGCATTCTCATGGTGAATGGGAGGGGAATATTAGTGAAAAGTATTTTCATTCTGATCGTGGATCTTTTGAGAAAGGGGTTGGACAAGGAGGACATGGTGAGGATGTTGCATCTGCATCTATAGTTTGTAAGCATCTTGTTATCTTCTCATTAATATATATGCTTGTGCTGTTTCCTTCAAGTTTGTGTACATTTTCACGGGCTTGTCTCTTTTTGATGAATCTAGTTTAAACTAATCTTGGTATAATAAGAAGTATGATTTTTCTTTTCTATCTATTGGATTGCAGAACTCATTAAAAGGCTTGAAGATCAAGTTCAGCCTGAACTGAGCAAGGACAAACGCTAGAAAAAGGTACTCATGCTTTCTTCCTCTTTTCCCTTGACTAGTTTAGCTACATTTAAAGGAATTTCAGTGTTCAATGTTAGCATTTTTATGTCTTGTTAATAGGGGTCTAAGATCCAAGAGGACATTCACCTGTCCGTAAGGGAATTTTCCTACAACAAAAGTTGGCGACTCCACTGGGGATCGAATATTTTAGTTTTGGTTTCTCTCCTTGGCCTTGTCTCAGTCTTTGCCCATATTCAGATCCAGCTCACTGTGTTTTTCCTCTTTTATACATGTGTTGTTAGTCTTGAAATCATCTTACACAGGCTGATGATCAAGCCTTCCTGAGTTTTTGTTTTCTGGGTTGATACTTTTTCATTCTCAGAAAACAACGCCCCTCTTCCCTTACATCCAGAGCCCTGATTTCATTATCGACGATCCCCTGCAGTGCTTTAGGGAGCGTTGTAGTTCTCTGGTGCTTATATAACCAGACCGTCAATTTTTCCTTCTGTTGAATAATTGTGGGATGTCTCTGCTGGGTGTGATTTTTTGTTTTTTCCTCCTGCTTAGGATTTTTTGTATCAGTGTGTGTCTTCTATAAAGCTTGCAACCTTTTTTTTTTTTAAGAAAAAATGGTTCTTTGTTTGGTTTTTTAAGATATTTCCTTGTTTTGAAATCACTCTTACTCTTTGAGATCTTGTGTTGGTTTTTTATACTTTCTCGTTCATCTGATTGTTTGAAAGTTGTCGCAAATAAATCCATAAATTTGTGTATTGTTCCATTTGGTCTTTGGTTTATATCTTTCCAAGCACTTTTTTCTTGTTTGAGTTTTGGTTTTCTTTTTGAAAAGCTTAAATTTGTTTTGCTTCTTGTTTTATCATTGTGAGAGTGTGCTTTTTGTTTATATGATACTTGCTTCCAATTGTCTAAAACTGCAAATAGTGAAATCTGATCGGCATAAGAAGTTTCAAATCAAATTAATTAAAGTTCATATTTAAACAAAGAGATATATTTTCATGATTGGATTTTGGATATTAGAATCATTTTCTAAATAGTTTAGCATTGAATTGGATTCTTATTGAAAGCAATTGCATGAAATTTCTGCATTTTTGTGTTTGATAGTGAAAGGAAATGTTTTTCTCCTTCCCATAAATAGGAGTTCATTGAAAGAAACGATTGTTTATCATTTTTCTTATGTTTTTTGGGGAATCGAGTCATAATATCATTAGTTTCACTCTCATTCACCTCTGAGTAAAGAACAACCACAAAAAATGATCTAGAAACTTTTTCTTTTTGGATTCTTCCACCAACATTAGACTAGGATTAATGCTTTGGATTAGGCTATGAGTACAACTCTCCAAAGCATTCAAAACAAAATTAGCATCTTGCTATAAGGAGAGCAAATCCAATTTTTGTATAAGCATATCTGGGATCCCCCTCTCACACAAGGGTTATGCATGAGGTCGCATTCAGGAGAGCCACAGATATTATCCCTCCACGATTTAACCATTCATAGTAGTAAGAACATATATTGGGGTTTCGTCTTGAGGTCCAAATGTCTTCATTTGGTCTTGTTGCTTTGTGAATTCTAAATCCATTCAGGGTCCTCTGGATTTCTATTGGTCCACTTGTCCTAAGTTCTCTCGAAGGATTTCAGACTTGTTATCCTGCCCATATGTTTAGACTGGACTGTCGACTGTACCCACCCAGGGGTTGACTGCGAGTTGGTGTCTTTGGTATCCATTATATTTAGGGTCTTTACACAAGATGACGGTGAAGGAAAGTCTTCACTGTACCTGGAACAGATGGTGGTCAAACTCACTCGGGCTCCTTGGAGGGTAAATCCATGATTACTGTGTGGAAGATTACACCAAGGCGTAAGTTTGTTAAGAAGTTCACCATTGTAATTGTTCCACCCACTCATATCCTAGCCCCTTCTCAATTTGATCACGCAACGTTGGATTTCATCACCAATTAGTACAGTCATTGTGAAAAGGTTTGTTTGCTCATTGGTTCTTCTAGTTTTTTTAGCGTGTACTGTTGTTTTAATAAATTTTTAAGATTGAGCCTATAGATTATAAAGGTCTTCACAGATCACGTAGGATGCAAGGGTTTCCTCAGGAAGAAGGCTACGAAACCTTACCTCCTAATTCACCAGAAGACATCTACCATGAAAAGGTAGAAAATCGATTTGATGCTGGGAGTGTTGCTACTCCTTTGTTAGAAAATTCGGAAAGAGCCTTGGTTACGGTTGAGGATCTCACTCCTCATACTACACCTATGTCAGAATCTCCTATTGAACTACTCTTGGTTCGATTAGACTCATTCGGTAATATTATAGAAGAATAAGTCTCTTGATTTCCATTGAGACCAATTACTGAGACATACATGGGATCCACATAACCAATTTTTAGTGATGACTTTAGGACCCCTGTTCATCCTAATAACGCATTAGATCCACATCAAACACCTACTCGTTCTTTATGGAGGACTCCATCAGAACATGATCTTTATGAGCATTTTGAATTTATACGACAACCTCTTAATCCTCATGACCCTCTTGCTGCTGAGGTAGGACCATCCGGTCAGACTATTGATCGCCCCATCAAATAAGTCATCGATCCTATTGTTACGTCAACACAATTTCACCTCAATTCTGGAGTCATCACTTCTCATAATACGCAAGGTACTTCAATCATTACTCCCACCGTTACACCTTTTCACACTACAACTCCTCATGTTCCACAATATCCCGTTGGAACACCTTTACAACAAGGAATGCAGACCCTTGATAGACATACACAACCAACTAACGGACATATCCCGACTGGGGGGCAACCACCATCTAGTGGAACCATCCCTCCCAAGGGGAAACCATCGTTTAGCGGGCCTACCCCTCTTGGGGGAAAACCACCTTTGCATGTTCCTTCTGGAGGACACCTTTCCTTTATTGGTCAAACCCCAATTGTAAATCAACCTATGGCAGGGGGGCAATATTCTTTTTCCAGAAGCCCTTCACAATAATGTGGAGTACCTTCAGGAGGTACGTTTAATCAACCCTACCTTGGGGGGAAATCATACCATAATCCACAAGGAGGAGTATCAAATCCTTTTCCTTCCAGACTATCTTTTGGACAACCTTCCCAAATCCCACCTGGGGCCCTCAAGGACAACAACCTTATCCTCCCCAAGGGTCTAATGTTTATCCTCCCCAAGGGGCTAATGTGTAACCTCCTTAGGAAAAACTATTTACCCTCCTCAACGGAAAACTGTTTATCCCCCACAACTAAATCAACCGACTTATACTCCTCATAAACAACCCGGTTTCACCCCACTCATGAATGTTCCTCAACAACCATCGAATCCTGCCCATACTGGTCAACAAAAACTGTATATGGGAGGGCCTACTGGATACAGTTATCCACCTCAACCAGTTTATGGCCCGACTGGTGTCCCTATGCCACACCAATATCACCCTCAGGTTAACCGACAATTATCCTTCCTTGCCACTCTGTATCTACCAGACTTGTCTCGGTTGACAAATTATACCATATTGCATTTTCCTTTTTGGCTAGTTATTCCTGCTAAATTACCTTCTGACATCCCCAAATTTGATGGTAAACCTGGAGAATACCCAAACAACCATGTGATGACATTCCATTTATGGTGTTCATCAAAATCATTGATGGACGATTCTATATGTTTACGTCTCTTCCAGCGCACACTCACGGGCTCTGCAACCAAATGGTAAATTGAACTTCAATGTGGTTATTTTCAAGATTTCAACTCCCTCGCTATGGATTTTCTCACGCATTTTCAATTACCCATCCCTTATGAGTTAGGTACTGAAATTTTAACCTCCCTTAGTCAAACAAACTTTGTGCATATCTCTGATCACATTCATGAGTGGAGATGAAAACGAAGGTTGATTAAAGTGACCATTCCTAACCAATTATTGGTAGAGTGGTTCACTAAATCTCTTTTACCCTTGATTTCTCGTGATGTCTCCATGGGTGCCGTAGTCACTAAGGAAGAATCCATTTCTCGAGCTCAGTACTTAGCTTTGGTTTACTCCCAATCTGGTACTTTGTATGAGTTGATTCCAAATGCTTCCCGTAATCCTACCGATCCATCCAAACCTTCTTCCACGACACATGCGGATGGACTTATCAGTACCGTCAAAACCCAATCTACATCATAGTCGAATGGAACAATAAATCTCTCTGTTTTAGCACCCGTTACCAGTTCGAATTCACTCTCCTCTACCTCCCTCCCGACTCAAATCTCTGAGGTGAATGCAGTTCAATCTGCCTCTTCACAACAGTCCAGGGGTAAGAAGAAAACAAAAAATAAACCAAATAATAATAATAATAATGAACATCCCAAAACAAAAACTCCACCACCTACTGCTGAAAATAAACCACAACGAAAACCAAAATTCCCATGTCTTATTTGTGGTGAAGATCATTTCACCTGAGACTGTCCACATCACGACGAAGTTGCAAAACTTTTCAAAGGGAATTCCCAACCCATCATGTTAACGCAGCCTTTTCCTCAATAACAATCCATGGTTTCTCAAGCACTTTCCCCTCCCATAGGGGGCGGTTCCATCCATCCTCCTAGTAACTAAGCCTTGACGAGTGCTCATATTTATATGTTCAATGGGATTGATTTAACCACTTGCACCACCACATACGACACACCGACTAAACCTGATAAAGAAAAGGTCACTAACGTTACTCCACTAGATCCATTGCCTGCTTCCGTTAGTCCTCCATCTGGGTCACTTTAGATAGATAAACCTACTTTCGACTCTATTTTATTCCCTCCCAAGAGCACTACCCACAAATCAAATTTTAATCCTAGTTCATGCGCCGCCCAAAAATACAACATTGTTGAAGATTTGGCTCAAGCACCATGTGATATGTCCGCTCTTGAAGTTCTACAACATTTCTCAAGTCAACGTGGAATGATCTTGGCTTCCATCGACACCATTGACCCTGAGTCATCAAATACTATCATGTTTAACCTCGACAACTTCAAGTCACGAGTTTCTCACCTGCTTGCTTTTCAAATTGATGTCATTGTTCATAACCAAAACATTCACTGCACCATATTCGATGAGGGAGATTCCACTTGTGTCATGTCGTTAGCTTGTTGGAAAGGATTAAAATCACTTGCGCTTAATCAATCCCTTACAATGTTATGAACATTCGATGGGCGAGGTTTTCATCCTCACAGAATCTTGTAGTTCTTATCCGTTCAGTTGGGAGGTAAGAACATCTCTGTCGATGTAGAGGTAGTCGATGCTCCCCTTGATTTCAACTTGTTATTAGGAAGAAGTCAGTTTTATTCCATGACTTCCATAGCTTCATTGGTGTTTTGATGTGTACAATTCTCTCATCAAGGAAAAATTATCACTATCGACCAGTTAGATTACTATACACTCGATCCTCACACTCCCGCCACCAACAATATTCCTTTCTTGGGAGATAGTAAGATCACTTATGAAAGTGTTGGTGTAGGTATTTTAAAAGATTCTTCCCTTATGGGTAGTTCCATGCACCGATTCCTCCCACCACACAACATATTGCCACAATCAATATGATTTTGACTATGGCCTATTAGTATTTAGGATGATTTGATCCTTGGGTTGTTCCTAGTTCGTTAGAATTCGATGCACTAGGTGACAATATGCCACTTAGTATAGCTAAGGCTTCATACAATGCTATCCAATATGCCTCTCCCTCCTTGGAGGACCAACATCTATTGGCATCCAACACTTATTCATTGCCATCTTGGTTGAATTCCTTGTCCTCTTCTTTTGACTACATTTCCCAGATTTTTCCATTAGACGAATCCATTATGGAAATGCTTAGCATCGATGAGGTACCTTGGGATGAAAAACATCATCGATCATATTTTCTTCCTAGTATAGAAGAAATTCAGGAGGATATACACTCTATTCCCCCCTGCGATGTTGTTGATTCTCCCCAATCTCCAATACTTACCCATGATACTACTTCCGAGGGGAATTTAGGCAACATCTCTTCTAACATCGCTATTGATATCTCGATCAAAAAAGGTATCGTGGAAAATTTTCATCTCAGTGCTAATTTTTCACCTGAGGAAGTGGCATATTACACCACTTTATTTAAATAATTCTATGATGTATTAGCTTGGAGCTACAAGGAAATTCTCGAGATCGATTCTTCGATCGATGTGCATGAAATAAAAACTTACCCAGGCATTAAACCTATACTAAAAACAATTCGCCCGGTTCATCCTAAGAAAACTGTGGCCATAAAGGAAGAAGTTGAAAAACTGTTAAAATATGGCTTTATCTATCCTGTCCCCTTGAAAGAATGGGTTTCTAACATCGTTATGGTTTCTAAAAAACAAGGAACCATTCGTGTCTACGTTGATTATAGGGATCTCAACAAGGTTTGTCCCAAAGACAATTACCCCACACCCTTCATCAACAAAATCATTGATAATTGCGTCGGCATCATTATTTTATCTTTCATGGATGGATTTTATGGATATAACCAGATTGACATTCTAACCGTTGATCAACATAATACAACCTTCATCTGCCCGTGGGGAACATTCACTTATCAGAAACTACCTTTTGGTCTCAAAAATGTTGGTGCCACTTTCCAGCGAGTCATGTCGTATGCTTTCCATGATATCAAACATATTGTGGAACCTTAACTCAAAGATTTACCTACCCATTCATCTAATTGATCAGATCATATTGGTCATCTACAGGCCATTTTTCTTCGATGTCGGTTCTACCATATCCGTTTGAACCCCCACAAATGCATCTTCGTTGTCGAATCAGGTCGACTCCTTGGTTTCATTGTCTCCAAAGATGGGATTAGATTGGATCCCTTAAAGATTAGAGCTATTATTGCTTTACCTCCTCCCAACAATCTGACCCAACTACAAAGTTTGCAAGGGAAATTGAACTTTCTTCATCGTTTTATATGTAATTACACCGGGCTTACTAAAGGATTTATACGATTGTTGTAGAAAGACACTCCTTTCATCTCGGATGAAATTACTCAATGATATTTCGATGCTCTTAATAATGCATTGACCCATGTTGGCCCTCGACCAAGTTTTGAGGAAACATTGGTCATGTTTGACCACTTTTGGGACTTCGACAGGCTGGTCGAAGATGGAGCGCCCAGGCAGCGCTGAGATTGCGGGATATCTCTTATTTTGCAGGCTTGTGGACCCATCAAAGTGTTTTAGGGTTTATGTAATGGGTTAAGGGATGTTAGCCCATGGGTTTACCCATGATTAGGCATTTTTGTAATGATATAAATAAGTAGCTAAGTGATGTAAGAATTAGATCTGGTTGGCTTTTTGCAAGAATATGTTAAGGGCTTGTAGAGCCAAGTGCAAGTGTTTTGTAAGTTGCTTTATGCACAAACATTGTATGTAAGTGCTCTGTGCTATTGAGGAGTTGGCTCTGTGCCTTGACCTAGTTTTGGGGAAGGTGGATCTAGTGAGTTGTGCATAGATCACCTGTCGACTGCGGAGTTGGGATATTTGGATTTGTGCACAGGAGCAAGTGAATGTAAGAAGATCGAAGACTAATAAAGAAGAAGAAGAAGTTGGTGGACATAGCCCCACAATGGGGTGAACCATGTATATCTTGTGTCTTGATGTGCTTTGTGTGATGTTGTTTATGTGGTTATTTTCTTAGTGTTGTTATTGTTATGTATAATGAATGCATATGATGTTGTAGCTTAGTTCTTAATGGTGTAAATGAATGCAAGATTTGAACTAATGCTACATGCTAAGAGGTTTTAAGGGCTTGATATTGATTGTTACTACGTTGATCTGTAATAAGGTTTAATCTATAATGTAAATAAGAATCATAACCTCATGCATATTGTTGGCTAAGTGCTTTGTTAAGTGTTGTAATCACAGATCTGTGTCCCAGCCTGGTTGTAGACACTTGAGTCCTGCAACCCCCCCTACCTCTACCTCGGTAGTAAGACTTCATATGCTTCGTAGGTGTTGCCGAAAGGGCTGGTAGTAAGGGTTTTGTTGGTGCGTTGTTGAAGCATTGAACCTTGGGTCTACCCTTGTGACAACAAATGGTTCCGTTGTCGGGACCTGAAACTGGGATTGCTGGGAACTGAAGAAAAGAGAAAGATTTGTGCGTAGATATGTTATTGTAGTGCACAATATTCTAATAAACTTGCGAAGCTTTGTGCTAAGAAAGAAACTGGATCTGAAGAAAAGAGGTAAGATCTTAAATCTTTGTGCTCTGGTAAAGGTAAGATAAGTGAAAATGTTTTCTTCAAAAGTATGAATCTAGGTATGTTTGATAGATTTTTTCCTAGTCTGAAAACTAGGGCACCGTTAGAAGAAATAGTTGATCTGAATAGAAGACTTTGACATAGACTGTGTATTGGATGAAGAAATGCATGTGAATATTATGCCAGAAAACACTTGGGAAATTTTGGGAAAGCGTGCTATGATACCTTCATTGGGAAGGATAGGCTTGTTTAAAGGAAAGATGATAAACCTATGTGGAAGAGTTACTAACATACCTATGATTGCTCATGAAACATCGACAAAAGAGGACTTCGAAGTTATCATATTTGTTGAGAACAACACCCCATTCCCACTTTTATTAGGAAAGACTTGGATTGAGAAAGATCAGATCAGAAGGAAAGCATAAGAGTAATCCACAAAGAAGAAAAAACAAGAATTAAGGGACCTCATAACCAGAAGAATAGAGTGACTAATAGAAGAACAAGAGGATAAGTTGAAGAAACATAGGGCAAGAGAAGTAGTTGTCAAATTTGAAAGAGCACAAGAAGGTTTAAAGGACCTATCCATGCAATAAAAAAGTATGTCCACCCAAGACCTAGTAAGCAAAGAGGTATTATCTCCGAACCCTTTGAAAGAACATTAACAGTGTGAAGTTACCATGCTAAGAGAAGATAAGAATACAAATGGAAAGAGGAATACAGAGACTCAGATCACAGGAAATAAGGCAAGGAAGCTCAGTAAGAAGAAAGCCAAGTTAGAGAAACTACGGGAAGTTCCAGAAAAGACTTCACAGGAGGCAGATCTATAGACGTTGAACATCGCCATAATAGAAGAACCACGCAGAATGGAACTTTGCCATGACGAAGATATATGACCGGTGGAGGCACCCCGACCATTAGAATAACGCTCTAGAACGGCTAGAAACGTAGTTATTGACGGAAAGACCATCGTTGGACCGTTGGGACCGCACCATAATGAACAGTTTTGTATTGATTGAGGAATTCCTACCCATTGGAGGAATCTGTTACGAAAGTTGCTTATTTAACCCGTTGGACGCTGTGCTGGTACCACTTTTTTCAAACCGTGATATCTGAGCTAATAGAGAATCCATTGTATCGCGTTATTCTTTCTAGACCTCACCATCTGTTTGATTACCTCGCTTGTCTTTTTGTCTACCCAATTTATTTGATCACAAGTGTGAATGTCAGACGAACGTAGCGTAGTAGAGAAGTCTATGGAGGAGATTATTGTAGACCTCATGGCTGAGAGAATCATGTCTGTAGGAATATAGGTTTCGTCGACTAGTGGATTTCAAGCATCCCTCTTGACTGGACGAGGTTTTGGTTGCACTATTGAGAAGCGAAGCAAGCACCATGATGATCTGGCTAATGCGAAGCAGATCCCGTCGGTCTTTCCTGAGTACATATCACCTTTGGATGGCACGGTTAACCACGACAATATCCCACATGAATTTGAGTATACGTTGATCATTGCGTACATCCCGAAGGGGATATGCATAGTTGGACCCCCGTTAGGACACATCCCAACTTTGAAGAATAATGACTTTAACCTCAGAGACCGAAAGAACTATGCGATGCTTGCACTGCATAGGTATTTGATGAAGACGACTAGGAAGAAGCCGCTCATAGTCTCCCAGCTATGGATAAAGGAGCTCATGCAGTTGACCATCCTGAACATGATGAAGATCCCTCACTTTGGCTGAAATCAAGAGGTTAATTCCTGCGTTAAACTCCTCCTGTCATGCTATCACTGAGGATATCTATGGCTTGATAGGCACGTCACTATGGATCCGACGCTGATCCACCTCATCACAACACTAAGAATCTAGGGACCAGACCCTCACCGGTTCTACCCAGGGAAGACTTCAGATTGCTCCCTGACACAACACATAAAGGAGGATTATGGTGATGTAGAGAAGGGAAAGTGAGGCTACAAGTTAGCCTCCATCCAGGATGGTGTAGTGCACCTAACTTGTCAGCTTATAGCTGGAAATCTTGTGAGAAAGAATTGTTCAACACAGGTCACTAGATTTGTAGTAGACCTCGTAGGGAAGTGCATAGAAGGAATGCAAATGGACTGGGCGAGCTACCTCATCAATGAGTTGGAGAAGGACTGCCGTGAAGCTTAGGATCAGGGGTACGAATTCCATTTCAGTTGGTTACTAGTACTAATTGCCTTTGTCGCTTGGTAGATGCTAGAAGGAGCGACATTTCTAGAAGTTGAGCCATCAGAGCCATTGGCTGCAAGGTTTGCCACCTTGTGGTATACGAATGACATGTTGAAGAAGTGGTAGTCGAACGCTGTCTTCCATGCTTATTACCAACAGTTGAAGTGCGCCATTGAGGAATTTCCATGAATGACCCTGAATACACTGCACCAGTACAGACCACTAGCAAAGTTTCACACAGATCAACACTTTAACTACATCACCACGCGCATGGATGAGAGTAAAGAGGAACTATAGTCCTATTATAAGCTGACCGACAAAGACATGGAGGAGATCACCAAGGAATGGCCAGAAGAGTTCCTTGTACTGGTGGAAGATGCAGAAATATCCAACCCTGACATCATTGGAAGTCCATTGGTCACTCGGGTCCAACATAATGGACAGACTAGCGTGAAGAAAAAGAAGAAAAAGGAGGAAGTGAAAAACATAGAAAGTGACGAGGAGGACAATGCTTCAGAGGAAAGTAGGCCTGACTCACCTGCAGGAGGAGGAGGAGATGAAGTGAATCCAGAAGAAGGAGGGGAAGAAGGAGAAAATCAAGACAAAGGTGAAGTTACACCACCGAAGGATCCCCCTACAAAGGCTGAAACATCGAAGAAAAGGAAGGTTTCTCAGCAGAAACCCTCAACAAGAAAGAAGACCCGCGCCAATAAGCCTCAGTCAAAGAATGTGCTCATAGTGGACGATGTCGATCTCATCATCACAGCCATGGAGGATGCTTCAGAGGATATCCTACAGAGGCATGAAGCAAAGTAAGAAACATTGTATGGAAGAATAGAGAAGGATCTCAAGGACATACAACAAGCCATCCATTCGAGCCGCGTAGTATCGACTGCGCCTTCGTCGTTGGAAATCACAGAATTGGGGGATGAGCCCACATAATTACGAAGGCTAGCAGATGCAATAGAGGCTCGACTTCATAGAGTCCAACAAGAAAAGGAGAAATACAAAGAGGCCTTGAAGCAAGAAAAGGAGGAGGTCCTAGAGAAACTTCGAGTTACAAAGAAGGAGAAAAATTGAATTCGGGAAAAGTTCGAGTAGAACAATGCGAAGATACATGAAAAAAAGACCATTTTCTTGCAAAGTATATTGCAATCAAAGAGGCAGTGACTAACACACTTCACTTTGTGTCAGGCTTGGCATAGGAAGAACCAGATTCAACCAAGATGCAAGTAGGGAAGCTTGCTGAAGCCATTCAATAGCTTCAGACACAGAAAATGGAGTTAGAACTTCAATCAGTACTGAGCACTCCGCAAGAAGTGCGCGACCAAAGGGAGGAAGTTTCCAGGAACGCAGTAGAAATAATCAGGGCACTTGTCTCAGAGTGTAAGCAACTGATCAATTGAAGTGCACAAACCTATGAGCACCTTGCAGAATATCCTGAGATGAAGACACTGGAAGCACAATTACAGGAAGCGAAGAAACAAAGACTGGCAGTTCAAGCACAGATGAAGCTGCTTACTGTAGTTGAGAAAATGAAGCGATCACAGGAGCATCGTGTAGTCTAGCAGCAGGTTACTACCATCCAAAGAAAAATCATGGAGGTTACATAGAGACTCCAGCTTGTGCAGGATGAAGCCTGCACACTTTTTGAAGAGATTGAAGGACAAGGATCGCAGCTGGAACAAGTGGTTACGACAGTGGAACAATGCTTGGAAGGGCCTATTACAGAGCAACTGATTCAGGAGTTTGTCAAGCAGGAGGCTCTGGCGAAGCTGCAAGTCAAGGCATATCGAGCTAATCTCAAGGACTTTGAAGCCATGTTGCCCATATCTGAGTGACTCAGGATGAGTCATAGGTGAGTGTTGGGGGCTTGTTGTCCCTCGACCAATTTTTGAGGAAACATTGGTCGTGTTTGATCACTTTTGGGACTTTGACAAGCTGGTCAAAGATGGAGTGCCCAGTAAGAGATGGGATTGTGGGATATCGCTTGTTTTATGGGCTTGTGGACCCAACAAAGGGTTTTAGGGTTTATATAATGGGTTAAGGGATGTAGGCCCATGGGTTTACCCATGATTAGGCCTTTTTGTAATGATATAAATAAGTAGCTAAGCGATGTAAGAAGTATATCTGGTTAGCTTTGTGAAAAAATATGTTAATCGATTGCAGAGCTAAGAACAAGTGTTTTGTAGGTTACTTTGTGCATAGACGTTGTATGTAAGCGCTCTGTGCTATTGAGGAGTTGGCTCTGTGCCTTGACATGATTTTGTGGAAGGTAGATCTAGTGCGTTGTGCGCAGATCACCTATCCACTACGGATTTGGGCTTTGTGGCTTTGTGCATAGGAGAATATGAATGTAAGAAGATCAAAGAATAATAAAGAAGAATAATAAGGTTGTGGGCGTAGCCCCACACTGGGGTGAACCACATATATCCTATGTTTTGATGTGCTTTGTGCGATGTTGTTTATGTGGTTATTTGCTTAGTGTTGTTGTTATTATGTATAATGAATGCATATGATGTTATAGCTTAGTGCTTAATGGTGTAAATGAATGTGAGATATGAACTAATGCTATGTGCTAATAGGTTTTAAGGGCTTGATCTTGATTTTTACTGCACTGAACTGTATTAAGGGTCAATCTGCGATGTAAATAAGAATCATAACCTAATGCATATTGTTGGCTAAGTGCTCTGTTAAGTGTTTTAATCACAGATCTGTGTCCCAACCTGGTTGTAGACACTTGAGTCCTGCAACCCCCCCTGCCTCTACCTTGGGTGACACTTCATCTGCTTCAAAGGTGTTGCCTAAAGGGCTGGTAGTTAGGGTTTTTTTGGTGCGTTGTTGAAGCATTGAACCCTAGGTCTACCCCTGTGCCAACAATCCATACACCTCTTTTGCATCCTCTTAATTATGCATGAGACTATATCCTTTATTTGGTAGCCTCTACTTCCACTATCACTATGGTGTTAGTTCAAGAGGACCCTAATGGTGATGAACATGTGATCTACTATCTGAGCAAGAGTCTATCTGGTCCTGAGCTCTGATATTGACACGTTGAAAATTTGGCTCTGGCAGGAGTCATTGTCATTGAGAGATTTCGCCATTACATCATGTTACGCACTACCACGGTCATTGAGGACTTGAACCCCATGTATCATATTTTGACACATCAAGTCCTTGGAGGAAAATATTCCAAATGGATCATTATTCTTCAGGAATTCAATCTGGAGTTTGCCAAATTGAAAGATAAAAAGTCTTTGGTTTTTGCGGAACTTATATGCGATCTTCTCCATGCTGAATTAGACACCAAGCCCAGTGATTCTCTTCCTGTTGAGTATATGTTCCACATTAGCACGTCCGACCCTTGGTATGGAGATATTCTTCTTTATCTTCAAACCCAACATTTTCAACCCGATATCTCCCATGAAGAATGTCGTCGTATTCGCCACCATTCTAAACACTACCTTATCATCGGTGACACTTTGTATTGCCGTGGTATTGACACTATCCTATGGTGTTGTTTAACTTATGATGAGGTTGAACATGTTCTAAATGACTGTCACCTTGGAGCATGTGGTGGTCACCTTTTTGGGATGGCTACAACTCAGAAAATCTTATGTGCAGGTTAATTTTGGCCCTCCATCTTCAAAGATTGTATTGAGGCTGTCAAACGATGCCCACCCTGCCAAGTTTTTCATAAAAAGGCACACACCCACCCCACTCAACTACATCCTATTGTCACCATCAACCCCTTTTCCAAATGGGGCATTTATTTTATGCAATGTAAGCCTACCTCAGCCCAGGGGGTACAGTTATATCATCGTTGCCGTTGATTATTTCAAAAAATGGGTTGAGGCTATGACTACTTTTATTAATGATGGTCATACTACAACTCTCTTGATATTTAACCACATCATCACTCACTTTGGTGTTCCACAAGCCATTGTCACTGATCATGGTTCACATTTTCAAATCCATATGATGAGTGAGTTACATGTCAAGTTGGGTTTTCTCCATGAGAACTCATCCCCCTACTATCCTCAAGAAAATAGACAAGTTGAAGCTATTAAAAAAGTCCTTAAAACTATGATCCAACGCATGGTGGGGGAAAACAAAACTTCTTGGCATTTGCAACTCTTCTCTACCCTCTAGGCTTACCACACCTCAGTGAAAACTGCAACTGGATTCACTCCTTCCCAGTTGGTATATGGCGTCGAAGCAATATTACCAATCAAGTGAGAAATTCCTTCGTTGAAAATCACAGTAGAACTCCTACCTCACACCTCTGCTGAAGAGGAACGTTTCCTATATTTGACTAAGTTGGATGAAACATGTCGCGATGATTCTCTTGTTAACAATACATATCAAAAAATAATGAAGAGTCAATATGACAAATCCGTCCACCCTCGTACTTTCACAGAAGGAGACCTAGTCCTCGTTTATGACCAGGCTCATGATAAGCTAGGGACAAGAAAATTAGAACCTCTTTGGCATGGACCCTACATCGTAAAACATGTATTACATAGAGGTTCCTACGAGCTAGTTGAATACAATGGAATTTCTCTCGATGAACCCCAAAATGGGATTTACATTAAGAAGTACTATGCATAGAACATCTAGCATGTGTGCTTTGTTCACTATTGCACTATAGTTTTATTTTGGTGTGTCTTTTTTTCTTCCATGTACGAGTTTTGTTGTAGCCACTTATACTTTGTCTTGTGATTGCATGTGTAGATGACATCTCCCTTTCCTATATTTATTAGGTTTGCAGATGGCGCTAGTCAACACACCCAGAACATTTCTTCTGCAGCTTGGGTCATTTACCACTCTGATGAGTTGGTGAGTTCAAGAGGTGTTTGCCTAGGATCAACAACCAGTAACATGGCAGAATATCATGTTGTCATTGGACTTTTAACCGAGGCCTCCTCCCTAGGTATATCTCGTATAATCATTAACCTAGACTCAACTCGTGGTTTGTCAGTTTAATCGAGTCTACGCCATTCACAACCCTACCCTATTGCGTCTCCACCTACGAGTTCGTCGTCTTGAAAGAATGTTTGAATTTATAGAAAACAGACACATACCAAGAGAACTCAACATAACTTTAGATTCACTAGCAAATTATATTTTGGATCGGTATCTTGCGCATAGATAAAATTTTATAAAGAAAATGAATCACATGTACATTAAAAACATCACACGAGATAATTTGTAACATCATTGGCACCACAAAACTCGGATATATATATATATATATAAACTGTGTGATAGAAAAATTTTGTTTACATAAAAAAGTACATAGAAGGGAACAATTTGGGCCCTCATGCCCATGATATCATCATGAAAAGACTACAAAAAAACATCTTAATGATCCTAGTCCTCCTGCACCACATTGTGCTCCAAGAATGACACCATTGCACGAGCCACTTGTCGAAGCAAGTGGTTCAAACTCTCAGGATTCCCCACTGCATGCCTCTGCAAATGTAGAGGTATGTCTCATCTCTTGAGAGGTGGGAAACCCATAGTCAGACCTCAAAGGTTCCTTTCAACCTCCCGGAGACCTCCCACCACCACTTCATGCTATACAACTATCTACATGTCTCCGTGATGCCCTAGTGTCGGTATCTCCAATATACATGATGCGCCTCTATCTGCATGATGAAACAATACATATGTTAAAACCCCTCTTTATACAAATAAAAATGATATAAATTTCAAAATCAAAAAACACATGACAAGGTTTTGGTTTCATACCTGACACATCCCAGTCAATACCCTCTGGAAGTACTAAGTCCAAGATACCATGAAAATCCACTCCAGCATATGGGAAGTCCTTGATGACGATCAACTGTCTTCTCCACCAAGCTAAGAAGTCGGTTGTGAACTTGAATTCTAAGTTGGTTCCCAATCTTCGAAAAAAACTCGTCCACCTTTCCATACATGGTTCATCCACCGATCGTGCCATCAGCGCAATCTGTGGTTGCATCTGAGGTATCCGCTCCAGAAAGAAAGAAACCAAAAAAGAACCATAACCGAACTTTTTCTATTTCCCAGTCCTGCACTTTGTAATTTGATCCTTCACTTTGCGAAGGAAACCTGCACTCCAGTTGAATAACCTCATCTCCATGAATTGTAGAGCATAAGCCATTTGGGATTTTGAGGCCAAATGCACACTTATGCTACCTGCTAGGTTGGTCATGGAAAACAAAATAGATTGTAGTGTCAAATCTCTATCTTCCTTGATCACGATTATTCCTCCGACCAATCATGACCCAATAACACAATGATCAACCACGTACACCTTGGTAGGATGAGGAGTTGCCCACTATCTAGAAAAAGTGATAGGAGCCCCTCTTCTTGAGAGTCTGGTAAAAACGTATACATCATCAAGGTCAATTTTGAGCATTTGTGGTTGTTGGCATAGGGGCAGACCCAGGGCTCAACACTTCAACAGTGCACCAACAAAACCCTAACTACCGACCCTTTTAGCAACACCTGCGAAGCAGATGAAGTCTCACCCGAGGTAGAGGCAGGGGGGGTTGCAGGACTCAAGTGTATAAAACCTAGATGGGACACAGATCTATGATTACAACACTTGAAAAAGCACTTAGCCAATAACATGCATTAGTTCTTGAACTTTATCCACCTCGCAGGTTAAACCCTTATAAAAAATTAGCGTAGTAGTAATCAAGATTAAGAACATCCAATCACTTAGCACATAGAATTTACTTAGATATAAAAATCAAATGTCATAAAGCACTAAGCATCCACAGACCTATATATCATACATAAAGATCAGTGCACTAAGAAGATAAACACATAAACACATAAACAACAAGAGTAATATTGCACAAAGCACATCAAAACACAGGATATACGTGGTTCACCCCAGTGTGGGGCTACGTCCACTAACTTCTTCTTCTCTTCTTTATTAGTCTGAGATATCCTTACATTCGTCTGCTCTTGTGCACAAAGGCACAGAGCTTAGATTCACATTGGATAGGTGATCTGCGCACAACACACTAGATCCACCTTCCTCAAAATCAGGTCAAGGCACAGAGCCAACTCCTTGATAGCACAAAGACTTACACAGTCTGCCCGCACAAAGATTCTTACAATCACTTGCACTTAGCTCTGCAGGTCTCAACATAATATGCATGAAATCCAACAACTTCTCTTCGCACTTAACAACCTTTACATATTCTTGCATGAAGCCAACTTGGAAAGACTAGCACCTTTTACTTACATCGCTTAGCTATATATTTATACATTACAAAAAGGCCTAAACATGGGTAATCCCATGGGCTGACATCCCATACCCGTTATGTAAACCCTAAAAGACCAAAAGGTCCACAAAATAAGTGAGATCCCATGATCTCATCTTCACCTGGGTGCTCCATCTTCAACCAGCCTGTCGAAGTCCAATAAATATGACCAATGTTTCCTCAAAACTTGGTCAAAGGCCAACATGCCCCCAACACTCACTTGTGACTCATCTCGAGTCACTGAGATCTGGGCAACACTACTTTGAAGGCCTTGAGCTTAGCTCGAGCTGCCTCGACTTGCTACTTCACCAAAGCCTCCTTCTCGGCGAACTCCTGAATTACTTGCTCAGTGACAGGCCCTTCCAGGCGATGTTCCACTGTTGTAACTACTTGTTCCAGCTATGAGCCTTGTCCTTCAATATCTTCAAAAAGAGTGCAGGCTTCGTCCTGCACCGACTAGAGTCTTTGTGCCACTTCCATAACCTTGCTCTAGATAGCAATAACATTTTGTTGGACTGCATGTTGTTCCTACGATCTTTTCATCTTCTCGACTGTAGTAAGCAGTTTCATCTATGCTTGTACAGTGGATGCTTGCTGCTATGCCTCCTGGAGCCATGCCTCCAGTTTCCTTAGTTCCAAATCTTCTGCAAGGCACTCGTAGGTATGCACACTTCGATCACTTAATTGTTTACTCTCTGAGGCCAATGCCTTGATTCTTTCTACTGCTTTCCTGGAAGCTTCTTCCCTTTGATCGCACACTTCTTGCGGAGTGCTAGGTACTACTTTGAGTTCTAACTCTATTACTCTTGCTTGAAGCTGCTGAATGGCCTCAGTGAGCTTCCTCACTTGCATATCAGTTGACTCTGGTTCCTCCTGTGCCAATCCCGACACAGAGTGAAGTGCTCTAGTCAATTCTTCTTTGACCTCAGTCTTCTCTGCAAGCAAATGGTCTTTTTATTTCTACATCCTCTCTTTATCTTCCTCGAACATTGCCCTAATTTCATCTTTCTCTTGCTGCGCAACTCGAAGTTTCTCTAAGGCCTCCTCCTTTTCTTGCTTCAAGGCCTCTATGGCTTGCTCTTTTTCTTCTTGGAATCAATGAAGTTGAGCCTTGGTTGCATTTGCTAGCCTTCGTAATTGGGTGGTCTCATCCCCCAATTCTACACTTTCTGTTGAACAAGGCACAATAGGAACTTTGCGGCTCGAATGGATGGATTGTTGTATGTCTCTGAGCTCCTTCTCTATTCTTTCATACAGTGTTTCTTGCTTCACTTCATGTCTCTGTAGGATAAATTCTGAAGCATCTTCTACAACTGCAATGATGAGATCTACATCGTCCACTGTGAGAACATTCTTCGAATAAGGCTTATTGGTGCAGGCCTTCTTTCTTGCCGAAGGTTTCTCCGGGGAAACCTTCCTCTTATTTGATGTCTAGGCCTCTGTAAGGGGATCCTTTTGCAGTGTTACTTCGCCTTTTTCTTTCTTGTCTCCTTATTCCTCTCCTTCCTCTTGGTTCACTTCGTTTCCTCCTTCTCCTACAGGTGAATTAGGACTACTCTTTTATGAGGTGCTATCCTTATCATCATTGTCTATGTTATACACTTCCTCATTTTCCTTTTTCTTCTTTTTTTTCACACTTCTTTGTCCATTATACTCAGTCTGGGTGACCAAAGGACTTCCAATGATGTCGGGGTCGAAGAGTTTTGCATCTTCAACCAGTACAAGGAATTCGGTTGGCCATTCTTTGGTTATCTCCTCCATATCTTCATCAGTTAGCTTATAAGAAGACTGCAGCTCCTCCTTACTTTCATCCCTACGCGCAGTGATGGAGGTGAAGTGTCAGTCTGCATGAAACTTCGCTAGTGGCCTGTATTGATTCAACGTATTCAAGGTCATCTGTGGGAATGATTCAATGGCACGCTTTAGTTGTAGGTATTAAGCATGGAACACCACATTCAATTTCCACTGCTTCACCATATCACTCATGTACCACAAGGTGGAGAACCTTGTGGCCAACGGTTCCAATGGCTTGATTTTTGGGAAGGCTTCTCCTTCCAGCATTTTCCAAGCGAGAAATGCGATCATTACCAATAGCCAACTAAAGTGAAACTCATACCCTTGATCTTGTGCTTTGTGACAGTCCTTTTCCAGCTCGTTGATGAGGTAACTCACCCAATTCATATGCATTCCTTCAACACATTTCCCTATAAGGTCCACTATGAACCCTGTGACTTGTGTTGGCCGGTTCTTTATGATGAGATTTCTAGCTATCAGTTGGCAAGCAAGGCACACTGTGCCATCCTGGATGGAGGCTACCTTGTAGCCTCGCTTCCCCTTCTGTACATCGCCACAATATTATTTTATACATTGGGCCAAGGGGTGATCTGACATCTTCCCTGGGTAGAACTGGTGAGGGTCCGGTCCTTGCATGCTCAATCCAGTGATCAGGTGTAGCAGCACTGGATCCATAGTGATGGACCTATCTAACCAAAGATAACCTCCATGATAGCACGACAGGAGGAGTTTAACGCAAGCATTAACCTCCTGATGTTGAATGAAGTGGGGGATCTTCAACATGTTCAATATCATGGATCACACGAGCTCCTTAATCCACGATTGGGGAGCTATATTGGGCTTCTTCCCAGTCATCTTCATCCAATACCTATGTGGCACAAGCATCGCATAGTTCTTCTGGTCTCCGGGGTTGAATTCACTGATCTTGAGAGCTGGGATCAGTCCCAAATGGGGTCCAACTGCACGTATCCCCTTTGGGAGGTACGCAATGATGAGCATGTATTCGAAATAATGTGGGACACTGTCATGGTTAACCTTGCCAGTCAAAGGCGGGATGTAGTCTGGAAAGACCGACAGGATCTGCTTCACGTTAGCCAGATCATCGCGTTGTTTTCTTCGCTTCTCAGTAGTACGGCCGTAACGTTGTTCAGTCAAGGGGGATGGTTGAAATCCTCTGGTCAACGATGCCTATATTCCTATAGACATGAATTTCTCAGTCATGAGGTCGACAAGTATCTCTTCCATGGACTTCTCTATTGTGCTACACTCACCCGACATTCACACTTGTAATAAAATAAATTGGGTAGGTGAACAGACAAGCAAGGTAATCAAACGAACGACGAGGTGTAGACAACACAGAGCGGTATGAAATCAATTTTCTGTTAGCTCGAATATCTCGGTTTGCAAAAAGTGGTCCTGGCACAGCGTCCAACAGGATAAATAAGAAATGTCGTAACAGATTCCTCCAATGGGCAGGAATGCCTCAATCAATACGATTCGGGCCGTTATGGCACGGTCCCAACTGTCCAACGATGGTCTTTCCATCAATAAATGCATTTCTAGTTGTTCCATAGCGTCATTCTAATGGTCGAGATGCCTCCAACGGTAATACATCTTCACCATGGAGAAGTCCTATTCTGCGTTGTTCTGCTATTATGGCGAGGTTCAAATTTTGTATCCTGCGAAGTCTTCTTTAGAACTTCCCATAGTTTTTCTAACTTTTATTTCTTCTTACTGAGCTTTCTTTCCTTATTTCCTGTGATATGAGTCTCTGGGTTCCTCTTTCCATTCTTATTCTTACTTTCTCTTAGCCTAGTAGCTTCGCATTGCTGATGTTCGTCCAAAGGGTGCAAAGGTAGTACTTCTTCTCTTATTAAATCTAGGGCAGGTACTTT
>ML802223.1:93851-106452 GCA_009831015.1 Picea engelmannii
TTTCCTGTGATATGAGTCTCTGGGTTCCTCTTTCCATTCTTATTCTTACTTTCTCTTAGCCTAGTAGCTTCGCATTGCTGATGTTCGTCCAAAGGGTGCAAAGGTAGTACTTCTTCTCTTATTAAATCTAGGGCAGGTACTTTTCTTTCTTGCATGGATTGGTCCTTCAAACCTTCCTGTGTTCTTTCAACTTCGAAAGCTACTTCTCTTGCTCTCTGTTGCTTCGAATTATCCTATTGTTCTTCTATTAGGCGCTCTATTTTTCTAGCTATGAAGTCCCTTAATTCTTTCTTTTTCTGTTCTGTAGCTTCCTCCTCTGCTTTACTTTTGATCTGATCCTTTTCAATCCAATTATTTCCTAACAAAAGTGAAAAGGGGGCACTGCTCTCAATGAAATTAATGACTTCAAATTCTTCTTTAGTCGATGTTCCATGGGAAATCATAGGTACATTAGTAACTCTTCCACATAGGGTTACCATATTTCCTTTAAACACACCTATCCTTCCCAATGAAGGTATCATATCAGGCTTTCCCAACATTTTCAAGGTGCTTTCTGGCATATTATTCACATGTGTTTCTTCATCTAATACACAGTCTATGTCGAAGTCTTCTATTCTTGTAACTATGCACTGCTTTTCTTTCAAGATATCTGGTAAAAGGAAGTCTTTATGATCATTCAGTGTTTCTTTCAATTGTAATAACATAGTCTCTGATTCTTTCTAGTTCTCTAACATATCCTTAGCCTCTTGAATTTCTTTATAGTTTTCTTGTCTCAGGTTCATCTTTTCAACTTTAGCAATCATTCTTGGGAAATCCTCAACCTCATGACCAATACCTTTAAAACAAAGACAAATAGGACCTATACAAGGGCATTCCTTAGCAACATGTCCCAATCTTCTGCAATTATAGAACAATGCCAATCCTCTCTTTCTTTTAAATGATCCCAAACCTTTATTGTACTGCACACTAGGATCACAATGATGGACGTGCATTCTACAAAAAATATTTCTAGGTGTTTGCACCCACTTGTTAGTCCAAAAATTCTCTCTATGCATAGGAATAACATATCTTTCACTATCTCTATCAAATTTATTCAGATCCCTTCTTCCTTCTAACTATGCCCTAGTTTTTAGACTAGGATAAAATCTATCAAACATACCTAGATTCATACTTTCGAAGCAAAAATTTCCACTTATCTTACCTTAATCAGAGCACAAAGATTTAAGATCTTACCTCTTTTCCTCAGATTAGGTTTCTTTCTTAGCACAGAGATTCACAATTCAAGTAGAATACAGTGCACTACAACAACACATCTACGCACAAATCTTTCTATTTTCTTCAGTTCCCAACATTCACAATTTCCGGTCCCGTCAACGAAACCATTTATTGGGACAGGGGTAGACCCAGGGTTCAATGCTTCAGGAGTGCACCAAAAAAACCCTAACTATTGGCCCTTTCGAAAACACCTGTGAAGCAGATGAAGTCTCACCCAAGGTAGAGGCAGGGGGGGTTGTAGGAATCAGGTGTCTACAACCTAGCCGGGACACAAATATGTGATTACAACACTTGACAAAGAACTTAGCCAATAACATGCATTCGTTCTTGAACCTTATCCACATCACAGGTTAAACCCTTATTACAAATTAGCGTAGTAGTAATCAAGATTAAGAACATCCAATCACTTAGAAGATAGCATTTACTCAGATCTAACAATCAAATGTCATAATCACTAAGCATCCACAGATATATATATCATACATCAAGATCAGTGAACTAAGCAGATAAACACATAAAAAACATGAGTAATATTGCACAAAGCACATCAAAACACAGGATATACATTGATCATCCCAGTGTGGGGCTACGTCCACCAACTTCTTCTTCTCTTATTTATTAGTCTTCGATCTCCTTACATTCGGCTGCTCCTGTGCACAAATCCACAGAGCTTAGCTTCGCACTGGACAGGTGATCTGTGCACAACACACTAGATCCACCTTCCTCAAAATCATGTCAAGGCATAGAGCTAGCTCCTTGATAGCACAAATCCTTACAAATTATGTCTACACAAAGCCTCTTACAATCACTTTCACTTAGCTCTGCAAGTCTCAACACACAGTATGCACGAAAGCCAACAACCAACTTCTCTTCACACTTGGAAACCTTTACATATTCTTGCACGAAGCCAACTTGGACAAACTAACACATTTTACTTACATCGCTTAGCTATCTATTTATACATTACAAAAAGGCCTAAACATGGGTAAACCCATGGGAGGACATCCCATACCCATTACATAAACCCTAAAATCCCAAAAGGTTCACAAAATAAGTGAGATCCCGCGATCTCAGCTTCGCCTGGGCACTCCATCTTTGACCAGCTTGTCGAAGTCCCAGAAATACGATCAATGTTTCCTCAAAACTTGGTCAAGGGCCAACAATGGCCCAATTTGGAATGCCTATTCGACGTCATCCCACAATCCAATTAGATACTCAAGTATTCAGACTTCCTTTTTCATCTTTTTCAATTTAAAGTACTTGAGGAGGCCACAATTCCTCAAAGCAACCTTTTTCTGGGGGTTTTTCAATGCAACTATATCATCAAGTTCATGTTCACTCTCTTTCCATTCGATCATGGTTTTTATCGGTCTAAACCACAAGAACATACATTTAAAATCCATTAATCATCTTCTCACAACAAAAAATTGGGTACTTTTAGCATAAATAGAAAATTATTTTTCAAACCTACGTCAGCGCCCCCCTAAATGCATCCATAGGGTGCTAGATCTCCCCTGGCACACACACCAGGGCACCAAAAATGCGATCGACACTCCCTCACCCCTTTGAGGGAGCATCAATCTGGTTCGACGCTTAGGGATTCCTAGGGAGCCCATGACAAGAATAAAAACTACCTAAAAGGCAATTCTAAACTGTGAAAAACGATTAGAATGGGTTAATGTCCAACCTTATCTGGACAGATGTGAAAACAGTCAACCATAGCGTCGGTGCCAACATCTTGAAAATCGCCCTCCGAAGTCAAAAATACCAATGCTAGGAGAGATTGGTAAAAATGAAATGGTGATTTTTTTTCTCCCTATTTCACTATTATAGGGTTCATTTTTGCTAATCTATAGTTTCTTTTGGGTTTTACAATCTTTTTCAGAGATGTTACTAATACCTTGGATGCAGATTTGTCTTCACTTGCAGGTTTCAAAGCAATATTTTTTCGTTTAACCATGTAGCACTGACGAGCACAGTCTTTGTTCTTTCTCATGCTCCAAAAAACATGAGAATGTAACCGAGTAGAATTTTATCTCTTTTTTAGACTCGTAAGGTTATACGAAAAATGAACCCCCCAGAGTCTCCTTTAATCTCTTTTCAGACTCTCTAAACATGAAAATATTGTCGAGTGATCTTGCTTCCTTTCACACTCGTTTAAAAGGTTTTGAAAGGGCCTCTCCCGAGTAGCAGTTTATCTCTTTTTTAGACTTCAGAGACTAATATTACGAAAAAGGACAACCTAGAGTCATCTTTAAAGTTATTTTCAGACTCTCTAAACATGAAAAACCACTGAGTTTTCCTTCTCTGGACTCATTAAAAATTACACATTGAAGGGCCCATATGGGACCGAACCCTTACTTCTTCCAGTTCGTTAAACAAAGGAAGAAGAACTTACCGAAGGTGAGTTATATCGAGCATGTGTTATCCTCCTCGAGCTCGTAAAAATAAAGAGGTACTTGTATATCTGGATGGGGGAAAAGATTGAAGGAAGCAAACCAAGCCATTTTTTAGAATCGTCACAAGTCACTCTTGCAGTCGCCTTTGAACATGACACATTGTCTTTACACACATTTTAATCCATTGAACCAATCCACTGAGTTTATTTACTCCTTTGGGTCACCCGACGAAAGTCATAGTATCCACTGCATCATGTTTTGGTCCATGTTACGTTTATGTTGTTTGTGCCTCTGTGTTCAAGGGAAGTATTCACCTCGAGAGTCAACCATCACAAATTTCCAGTTTCAATACTCGTGTCATTCCATACTCATTTGATTCACCATCTTATGTCTCTATGTTATTTTCATGTTGATGGCCCTCCTTCGACGAATCTTTTTCTGTCGACTTTCACACATTATCCAAGAAATTTGACTTAGAAAACAGTTAGTACCTTCGAAACTGCATGCCTCAATGGAAAGCCTCCTCGCCTCCGACACATGTTTACATCATTGACCTCTAATCGAATGACTTCATGAATGTTCGACTTCAAGTCATCTATTCACATTTGTTGGATTGTACTAGGGTTCCTTGGGAGTCATTGACATCACTGGTGATTTCCCTCGCACTTGTTAATGATTTACCTCAATAACCAGTAATCAAGTGGTTTCTACCATGTTCGACATCAAAACATCTATTCGCATGGCTATATTTGTACCACATCGGGATTGGGAAAAAGACCCTAGGTTGAGTGTTCACTTTGAAATCTACTTTACCCAAGCTGGGAAAGGAGATCATTTGAGCATATTGATATATATATATATATTGTCACATAGATCCACTGTGTATTGGGTCGTGGCTATGTTTTGTCATCTCGTAGATCCACTGTGTATTTCCCGTGGCTACAATCAGTTCATGTCATGGAAGTATAGATCCACATTGTATCTTTGGTGGCTATACCCTTAAGTCAATATGATTATGGATCCGAAGTGTATTTGGTGGTGGCCATACCTTAAAATTCCTTTATCACTCAAGCATAGGTATGCCTGCCTTGGGTTTGAAACATATCATAACATTTTTCTAATGGTTGTTTGCAACTTCTACCGGGTTCTCCGACTCCATACCATTGCTTCAAAAGTATACAAAGCACTTCAGTCATCAATTTTCGTCTTCTGACCTCGCACTTTGGGGGGCAATCTGTTACACGTCAAAATTAATCACTTCGATAATGTCTCATTGTCATTGTTGCAAGTGTCTCACTTTTTCCGCAAGTGTCGCAAGTGTCACAAAATTCATATTCTCGTCTCGCATGTGTCGCATTGCATACAACATCATAAGAACACTTGGGACATCCTCTAACACTAGTTAGAAGAAGAAAATATATCATTTGGAAAAGTTTACAAGATTTTACCTTGAGGAATAATCGTCCTAAAAGTATTTTTGGAGATCAATTCTCCCCTACCCACTTGCAAGGAGAGATATTGCTCCTTGTCCTCTTAGCAGGGAGCACTGCAACACTCTATGGCCAACTTTGAGGGAGCACCGATCTATTGAGAGAATATTGGGGAAGAATCCCCCTTATCTCTAAGGACATCTAAGAAGCATCTGAGTCAGTTTGGCTCGAATACAAGTTAAAGTTTGGATCTAAGGGAAATCCCAGAACTGTTGGAGTTAAATCCTCAACTTATCCCAAGAATATCTAAGGTGGTTGAGCCTCTCAAAGCCTATATAAGGAGGCCTTCTCATGGTGAATGGGAGTGGAATATCAATGAAAAGTATTTTCATTCTAATCATGGATATTTTGAGAAAGGGGTTGGACAAGGAGCAATTGGTGAGGTTGTTGCATCTGCATCTACAGTTTGTAAGCACCTTGTTACGTTCTCATTAATGTATATATTCTTGGCCTGTTTCCTTCAAGTTTGTGTACATTTGCATGGGCTTGTCTCTTTTTGATGAATCTAGTTTAAACTGATCTTGGTATAATAGGAAGTATGCTTTGTCTGTGTTTTCTATTGGATTGCAGAACTCATTAAAGGGCTTGAAGATCAAGTTCAACTTGGACTGAGCAAGGAAAAACTCCAGAAAAAAGGTAATCATGCTTTCTTCCTCTTTTCCCTTGACTAGTTTAGCTACATTTAAAGGAATGTCAGTGTTCTATGTTAGCATTTTTCTGTCTTGGTCATAGGGGTATAATATCCAATAGGACATTCACCTGTCAACAGGGGAATTTTCCTACAACATAAATTGTCACACAAGAGACATTATGTTCAAGTAGCTCTCACCCATATCAGAGATCACACATTGAAATCATTAGAAAATTGCAAGGAAATCACATATATCTTAGAAATATTATAGATTTCAGGTTAGGTGCTTTCCATAGTAGCCTTTGTGGCAAGTATGGAGAAAACATCTCTGTTAGAATTGGTTGTTTAGATGAGAATTCTATGAAAACATAACAAAATTGGGGTGATTGGGAGATTTTTGTAGCCTTGACTGCTTAGATAGAGTTTGTTGAGCTATTAAATCTGTGGAATTTGGGATTAGGAAAATTGGGTCATGGAGATTGGATGGAATATTTTATGAAAACATAATGGAACTGGGGAATTTGGGAGCTTTTTCTAGCACCAAGTGTATAATGGAACAATAAGATTGTTGGACATATTTGTATTGATGTGTTGTCATTGATGTCAACAACCGATGTCATTATGATGTGATGATAAGTTGTTATGAACATCATGCAGAGGAATCTACCTAAAGCTCAGGAGAGGCATCGTATTAGATTTCACAAGATCAGAGCAATGAAAAAACATCATCGAGATCAAATTCCCAATAGATCAATGTTCTTGATCTATTAGAATCCAAGTAAAAAACCAAAATGCTCAGAAGGGAAAGCGCATTGCAGGGATGATGAGTATTTATGAAAAGCATGCAGAGGAATATACCAAAAAGCTCAGAAGGGAAAGCACATTACAGGAACACGATCAGGATTGAAATCCCCACAGTAAAACTAAAAAAGAATCAAGGGATAATCCTGCCCACTGATGTAGATTTTGGGACAAGCCAGGACCGTAAGATAAAGTCAACTTGCTCGAGGTTTAATTGATGAATCTCACTCCGAGAGAATTGAGATTTGGGAACAAATAACCCAAAGTCCCGAAGGACAAAATGAATCTAGACCATTGATATAGAACTAATCATAGTCATTGGATGAATGATTCATGAGATCCTTAATAGCCAAAATCCTGACAATCATTGGATTGTGTTAATCTTCTCGCGTCAAAGATGGATTGTTAGATGAAGTCAAGTTGCTCGAGGTTTATTCAAGGAATATTACTTCATATAATTGAGAATTGGGAATGAATAACCCAAATTCCTGAAGGCCGAAATGAATATATATGATTGATTTAGAAGTGATCACAATCGTTGGATCGACGGTTCACGATATCCCTAATAGCTGAAATCCCGACAATTGTTGGATCATGTTAAGACTTTCGTGTCAAAAATGGATCGTTATATGAGGTTAAATTGCTTGAGGTTTATTTGGGGAATCTCACTTCAGAAGAATTGAGAATTGGGAATGAATAACCCAAAGTCCCAAAAGCCTAAATAAATCTGGATCGTTGATCTAAGAGCTAATCAAAGTCGTTGGATCAAGGATTCATATCAAAATATTACCAATAGGAGGACATGTTCCACGCGAGATCCACGTCAGCAAGGACACATGGCACAATCAAATGGTGACAAGTGTCAAGGTCCAATTGGAATTTTAGGTACACGAAAGTCTCAAATCTAAGTGACACGTGGCAGCCACTCGACCAATGCCAAGTCATCAATAAAGTTAGCAAGTTATGTCACTCTGAGAATTTTTCCTTTGGGGGAAACCAACAATTACCCAAAGCACCAAAGGACGAATTCGATGCTAATCATTGATATAATATCCCCCAGATTCTCATGTAACTGTTAGATCAAAACGTAGTGGAAAAATGACGGAAGCTCTCCCAGGTTGACCACTTCGGTGTTGACCAAATCCGGTGGAAATTGGAACAACAATTACCGGGACCTCCAAATCTCCAAAGTCCCGAAGCTACGAAGTAAGATCTAGCCGTCCATCAAGAAGGAAGATTCATGGTCAATATCGCTAACAGAAAAAACACTTGGAATGGTTAAGCACACGGTCCTAGCTCTTGGACATGTGGAGGTTATCAAGAAGAAAGTGATAATAAGCACATCGAAGAAATTTACTCTGGAAGGTTGAAATATTGTAGAGGCCCGAAGTACCGAAGTCCTGAAGTAAACAGTGGTCATCCATATCAACCTTTTATTAATTCATAGCCATTGGATTAAGAAGTGGAAGGATAGTGTAAGGATCAAATCCAAACCGTTGATTTGGTTCCAAAAATCATGCCTACCATCGAATCAACCCTTGTGAGAGGTAACCACTTCAGAGAGTTGAAACTTCAGAATATTGGATGAGAGGGAAAGTGATTGAAGGCTGAAGTACTAGAGGACTAGGTTCCAGCCCCCCGTCATGGGTTATGAACACATAAGCCATGAGGCACTGGGTACATCACTTAATTAATAAGCCCGTGGTTTTGCGCATATGGTCACATGTAAATGGTTTGAAGGAAGTGCCTCTTTAGGATTCAATTTCTGCAATATTCATAGAGACATGGAATCAAGTTAAAGAAATCGATCCATACCTGTGATTGATTTATGAAAAACACTCTCACTGAATTAAAATCCTTCACAATAATTTTTGAATAATAATAGAGATTATTGTTAATTTAAAATGAAGAGGTGTGATGGTCCAAACAAAGGGACACAATGCTTCATAACTCACACTAGTTGGAAGAGTATATAAATGAGAAAGAATGGTGAGAAGAAAGTGTCTTTGCAATCCAGATCAGAAGATCAAAACAGAAGTAGATTCCAAAAAGAAGAACTGATGGTTCTTATGAAGTGAGGGTGGAAGGGAAGAGCACCAAAGGATTCATATCCTTCACTAAGTAAATATAAGGGATTTGGTACTTCCTAGGGTTGGTGCCCTAAAAAAGGGGAGTTGGTGCTTCCTAGGGTTGGTGCCCAAAAAACAAGGGAGTTGGTGCTTCCTAGGGTTGGTTCCCTAAAGACAGGGGAGTTGGTGCTTCCTAAGGTTGGTGCCCTAAAAACAAGGGAGTTGGTGCTTCCTAGGTTTGGTTCCCTAAATACAAGGGAGTTGGTGCTTCCTAGGGTTGGTGCCATGAAGAATGAGATTTGTATCTCCTAGAGTTGGTGCTCTAAAAATGACTGGTATCCTTCACTATTCTTCATAAAATCCTTGTAATTCCTATTAATTATATTTATATAATTGATTTTACAGACAATTCTATTGTTGATATATCGTGGTAATTAACAAAATATAAAAGTAACTTCTAATTTTTGAAAAAGGGTAATACTGATTCACCCCCCCTCTTAGTATTCCAACAATTGGTATCAGAGTAGGTGCTTTCGACACAGTCTAACAATAGGAAGGTAGATGTTGAAGATGGATTAATACGAAGGAATATCTAGAAATAAAAAACCATTTTTCAATGGATGTGGCTATGCTCTATGGAAAATAAGAATGAAAAACTTCATGTTGGCTCTTGGTTTTGATATCTGGAAATATTTCGTAGATGGTTACACTGCACCAACTACTCCACCCAAAGATGTTGCAGGAAAGAAAATATGCAATGAAAACTCCAGAGAAATCAATGCCCTTATAGGAGGGTTGACAAATTCTATATGTGTGTAAGTTATGCATTGTAAGTCAACCAAAGAAATCTGGGACAAATTGGAGGTTGTATAGGAAGGAGATAACAAAGACAGGGAAGCTAAACTATAGACCTATAGAAATCAGTTTGAAAATCTGAAAATGAAAGAAGAAGAGAACATTGCTTAATAATTTCATAGGGTAGATGAAGTGGTTAATTCAATCAAAGCAACATGAGAATAAATTATAGATAAACCTATTGTGAAAAAGATACCAAGGTCATTTCCTATGAGATATGATGCCAATATTTCTACAATTGAAGATAGGCCTGATCTTGACACACTCACAGTTGATCATCTTCATGGAATTTTTATAGCATATGAAATGAGAATAGGGAATGATAAAACAACAAAAGATGAAACAACCTTTAAATCATATAAAGCAAAGAAGAAACAAGAATATATGTCTCATGAAGATCAATCAGACATATCCGATGTATAAGAGGCCAAATTTATAAAGAAACTCCAGAAAGGACCTAGAAAATATAAAGGAAAGTTACCCTTAATATGTTTCAACTATGGAAAAATAGGAAACTTTTCCAATAAATTTCCCCATCCTAAGTAGGAGGAAAGTGATGATGAATAACCTTCAAAAATGAGAAGAAAAGCAACACTAATAATAAAATAAGTTCTACAAGAAAAAGAAAACATTCTTTACCCAAGAAGACAATAGTTCATCAAAAGAAAATGAAGAAGACGAACCAAAGGTTCTATTTATGAAAATAAAAACTCAAGATGATAAACATTCAGAAGATGAAGAAGAAGTGAATTTCGAAGAAGAAATCCTTAGTGTAATTGAAGAACTAGGAAAAACTAAAAAAAAAAAACATGGTACTAAGGGGAGAGCTTCTAGAGATTAAAGAAGCTACTAAATCAAGAGAGAGGGAAGTTTCCAAAACCATCAAAGAGTCATAATAGACCATCAGTGATTTGAAGTCCCAACTCCTGGAAGCTAATAAAATTGAAGAAGTCATTTTACAACAATTTAATGATAAAAAAGAAGTATGTGAGAAACTAGAAGTTGAGATTAAGATGCTAAAAAGTGAAATTGAGAAATTAAAGAAAGGATAAAAATATGAAAATAGTTCAAATATCTTGGATGAAATTCTCAGAAGTCAGATGTCACCAAACAACAAGATTGGTTTGGGATACACCCAAGACTCAACTTCTACATCACAAGGATATGTCAAAAGACCAATCAGTTGCAAAGATGCTCTAAAGGGATCCTCAAGAAGAGAAGATAATAAAGAAAAGATGATACCATTGAAAACTGTTCCACATAAACATAAATCAACATTCCCTACTAAAGTAAAAAATGACAGGAATAATACAATCACCAGAAGGAATCCCCCTAATGAATATCTATTTATTGGATATTGTTACTCTTGCAATAATTTTTGTCATAATGCAGTACACTACAAACCTTATGGACAATACAATAACATAAATGTCCAAAGATATAAGAACAATAGGTACAATACAGAGAAGAGAAACTACAACTCATTTTCTCCTTTGCAAAACTTCAATATTGAATGTAAAAAATGAAACAAGTGTGGTCTTAAAACCAGAGAACGTAGATTACCAATGCAACCCTTAAATAGGAAACCCTAACAAACAGAATCAGAGGATATGGAAAAGAAAATATGAAGTACCATGCAAGAAAGATGATGAATATATTGGTCCTGAAACTGATGAAGTTAATAATAGGAAATTGGTGGGTAAAATTTCTAACAATAAATATAATAATCAAAGCTATGCATATAAAGTAGATCAATATCAAGACAAGAAAATTCCTAAATAAAAATTTGACACAATTCCATAAGTTGGTAATTTCATACAAGAAGATTGTATGGAAAATAAAAAACTAAAAATTCTCAAAACAAGGATAAATAAGATTTTGGTGCACAAAATAATAATGATGATGATGAATCTTCAATAGTAGAAAAACCATAAGAATTGAGTGATGATGATCTTAGAAGTTTTCCAATGCTATTTTAATGATCCACTGAAACCCCTTGTCAAAGAAAAAATTAGAAACAAAGAAGGGAAGGAGAAATTAGGGAAGACTTAAAAATTGTTCCTGTTGATACTCCTATGAGTATTGAAGCACAAAAAAATGAATAGATAACTAGGATCATCGAAAGCATCATGGTTTGATGATATAACTCTATGCAGGTTATGACATAGTCTGTTGTAGGTCTTCATCTACCTAGGAACAATGTAGGTTATGTATTCTCTTAGTAAAGTCATGTGATATGATCATGAATTGGTCCCAAAGTGGTTATAAGTGGAAAAACCCTAAATGGAAGTTAGTATGTTGTATATAGTGGTATACATGGCATCTTATAGATATGACAGGGGGAGAGACCTTGTCAGGAAAAACCACCATTTTAGAAACAAAGGGGGGAGAACAGTTAGAAGTAGAGAGAGAAGATTGATAGGGGAGTCATTCAGTTATAGCAGACAAAGCATGATTGCATGGAGAGTTACCCGAGTTCATATTTTGGTCAACAACATACAAACAAACATAGATTAATCACAGGGGGAGAAACCCTTTTCCATTAATGTCAAAGGGGGAGATTAACTTCAGAGGAGAGAAGCATCATCACAGGGGGATTTTGTGTATGAAGTTAGTGTGTTTCCTTCAATGACAAAGGGGGAGATTGTTGGACATATTGTCATTGATGTGTTGTCATTGATGTCAACAACCAATGTCATTATAATGTGATTATGAGTTGTTATGAAAAACATGCAGAGGAATCTACCTAAATCTCAAGAGAGGTAGTATATTATATTTCACAAGATCATAGCAATACAGAAACACCATCATGATCAAATTCCCAATAGATCAATGATCTTGATCAGTTAGAATCTAAGTACAAAACCAAAAAGCTCAGAAGGGATAGTGCATTGTAGGGATGATGAATTGTTATGAACAACATGCAGAGGAATCTACCTAAATGTTAAGCCCTAATATTGGCTCATTACCCCTTAATTGGGGCATATTATATTAGTAATGTTATTTTATTTATGTCGGCTTTAGGCCATTAGTTGTAATTATACCTCCTAGTCTCCTATATATACCAAGGAGACATTTTCA
>ML802223.1:112018-123931 GCA_009831015.1 Picea engelmannii
AAGTGGGGTAAAAGGAGGTTGCCCCCTCGAAGAGGCTTATTATCTGAAATTATCTTTTTTTCAAGGCGTTGAGTACTTTTCCTGAGGTTTTTCTATGCTATATTGATGTTTGGTTCTTAACACTAAAATATCAAAAGGGAAAGTGCATTGCAGAAATGCGATCATGATTGAAATCCCCACAATAAAACTACAAAATAATTGAGGGAGAATATTGTCCACTGATGAAGATTTAGGGACAAACCAAGACCATTATATCAGGTCAACTTTCTCGAGGTTTAATCAAGGAATCTCACTATGGGAGAATTGAGAATTGGGAACGAATAACACAAAGTCCCGAAGGCCAAAATGAATCTAGACCATTGATCTAGAACTGATCACAACTGTTGGATCAATGATTCACGAGATCCCTAATAGATGAAATCCCAACAACTGTTGGATCATGTTAATATTCTCGCATCAAATATAGATCGTTATATAAATTCAAGTTGCTCGATGTTTATTCGGGGAATCTCACTTCGAAGAATTGAGAATTGGGAACGAATACACCTCATGTATGTGCCAACTCATCAACTACTTGTCTCAACCATGTACTCAACAAGTACCTCAACCAAAATCCCTCATCAATTTCATCATACTAATCTGATTTGTAGCTCTGTAATAGACCTGGTGTATATAATCGTATTCCTGCAAACCTTCCTTAACTTCAACAACAAGAGACTATCATTTTCATCAAACTTTTCTTTAGTCTCACATGCCTAGTTTTGGATTAGTCAACAACCCTAACTTGAAGTAATCATAAATTTGTACCTATAATGTATAAATATCTAAAATGGATAAACAATTTTCTTCAATGTGTTTTATGCAATTCCTCCAGGTGTCACTACTTGGAACCTCTCAGAAAAGGATTTATAGCAAAAATGACATACCTTGCTGAATTCTGGCTTATTCTAGAGAGCGATGTTATAGAGCGTGCCCCGCATGAAATATTTTTTGAATTGATAAAAAACTGTTACAAAACATAATAAATACTATACCCTAACCAACACATTTTGTTTTACATAATTTGAATCTGTTATGAAGAAGTTATGATGTTTTTACCCGAAACACATGTTTTTGACTAGTTTCAGGACTAGCCACAAACCCTATTTTCGACGGAGTGTAACTCCAAAAATACAATGACCCACAAGCTGAATTTTTTACCATAGATACTTGGATATGTTTTCTCAATGGAATAGCAATTTCATGTTCTTAATCATTATATAAAAAATGTTATAGCGAAAATGGTGAGATGACCTGTAAATATAATACCTTAGAAAACACCATCAAAAGAATTTATCCTTCCTTGCATTTCGGCCTTCTTTTCTTCACCTTCCCTCAAAATTTCAGCTTAGATATCCTTGGTTACCTCAGACACCTATAGATAATCAATATTCTCAATTGTTATTAAAATGAGAGAGCCTTGCCTCTTAATTATACTCTCCAAGTAGCTTCCTTAAAAACATTTTCTATGTCACTTGGCCCCACTTTCCTTATTTTAGGGTTAACCCACTTATAATTTCTCCATTAAATTTATTATTGAAATAAATTATTTTGTATTCACTTTGAATTATAATACACTCATTACTTCACTTTATTATTTACCTTTTAAAATCTCTTAAACCAGTTTGACTACTTTGATCTTTTGGGGCTTCTAGATGACATATGAGGGTCCTCCAACTTCGTAAGGCCATAACTCTCAAACCGTGAGGATTTATGTGACGTTCCACATACCAAAAGAAATGGAATGACATGTACTATCCATATAAAATATTATTATCTAAAAATATATCATAACTCATACCGTTATCCATCAAACAAACTTGGGTCCATTACCCAAACCTAGGGTCTCCAACTTCTCATGGCCATAACTCTCTAACCATGAGGAGTTATGTGATGTTCCACATACCAACGGAAATAGAATGAAAAGAACTATCCATATAGGATAGTTTACCTATCAAATTCATTTTCCTTCATCTCATTATTCCACAATTAATCATGGGTTCTCTTACTCCGCAAAGCGTCTTCCCGTGAGGGCTTTCACCATAAGGGGACCACTTTGTATTTCATCCATATTTACTTCTTATCAACCATGAAAAGACAATAATGAGTCATATTTACATTAAACAATATTGGGTCCATTACCCAAACCTTTGTTCCGCGGGGCTTTCTTCAAGGGTTGACATCAATGACAACCAACCTTAATCAACAATCTCCCCCTTTGGCATTGATGGAAACACTCTGATATAATACTGAAATCATATCACTCATGCTCCCCCTGGAACCATGCCTCTGTCCTCTGTATCTGATAAATTTGTCCCTGTCCTCTGTATCTGATAAATCTTCTCCCCCTGGAACCATGCCTTTGTCCTCTGCATTTGATAAATCTCTCCCCCTTTGTCATCAATGGCAAAGGTATTTTTCCATCCAGGGCTGCTCCCCTTGACTAAATTGTCCTCTTATGGTGCTTCCTCGTGTACATCTAAGAAATAACATAAGCATTCAAAAAGAATTCAAAAAATAGTCATTTTGGAGTATAAATAACTCCAAGTCTTTGGCGAAGATATTCAAAGGCTTCTTGTGGAAGTGGTTTTGTAAATATGTCTGCCACTTGTTCTTTTGTGCCCACATACTCAACATTGATGTTCTTTTCTGCAACTTGTTCCCGTATAAAGTGATACTTGATTGGAATGTGCTTCGTCTTGGAGTGCATCACCGGGTTTTTTGAGATACTGATGGCACTTGTATTATCAAAACATATTGGAATGGGCTCATCATACTCAACCAATATATCTGTCAAAGTTTGTTTCATCCAAAGAACCTGTGTACAACATGTTGTTGCTGCAATATACTCTGCCTCGACTGTAGATAGAGATATTGATGATTGTTTCTTGCTTAGCCATGATACCAAACACTCACCTAATTAGAACACTGCTCCATTGGTGCTTCATCGGTCATCAATACAACCTGCCCAATCTGCATCTGTGTAGGCAATAAGTGATAGACCTTTTCCTTTTGGATACCATAATCCAAACTCTTTTATTCCTTTGAGATATCTGAAAATTCTCTTTACTAATAATACATGTGATTCATTTGGTGCTACTTGAAATCGTGCCACTTGTCCAATTGCTTGCATTACATCTGGTCTGGTTGTTGTCACATATAGTAGGCTACCAATCATTGATTTGTATTTCATCTGATCTGTAGACTTTGAATCATCATCTTTGCTCAACTTACAACTGGTTTCCATGGGAGTGATAACTAGTTTGCAATCTTCCATTCCAAACCTCTTTAGCATTTCTCTGATATACTTGGTTTGAGAAATAAAAATTCCTTGGTTTCTTTGACGTATCTGAAGTCCCAGAAATAAGGATAGTTCTCCAAGTAATGACATTTCAAATTCATTCTGCATGTCTTTTGCAAATTTCTTGCTTAACATGTCATCATCACTATCAAAAATAATATCATCAACATAAACTTCAATTAATAAAATATTACCTTGACTTACCTTGATGTAGAGGTTGTTGTCCGCACTTCCTTTTCTGAACCCTGTCTGCTGCAGATACTTATCCAGTATGGAGTACCATGCTCTAGGAGCCTGTTTTAGACCATACAAGGCCTTCATTAATTTACATACATAGTCTATGTTATCTGACAACTGAAATCCTTCTGGTTGTTCAATGTAGACTTCTTCAAGTTCCCCATTCAGAAAATATGATTTTACGTCCATCTGATATAATTTAACATTTTTGGAGCATGCATAAGCTAAAAGTAAACGGATTTCTTCCATTCTGGCAACTGGGGAAAATGTCTCTTCAAAGTCGATTCCTTCAATCTGTGCATATCCTTTACATACCAATCTAGCTTTGTTCCTTGTAACCTGTCCATATTCATTCAATTTATTCCTGAAAACCCCTTTTGTGTCGATCACATTCTTATTCTTTGGTCTTGGAACCAATTCCCAAGTGTCTTTTTTCTATATTTGATCCAATTCTCCATCCATGGCCTTCTTCCAAAATTCATCCTTGTTGGCTTCTTCAAAACGATTTGGTTCAATTATAGATAAGAGTGCTACGTGTGTTTGTTCTGGTGAACGGATTTTTCTTCTAGTCTCAACTCCTACATCTTTGTTTCCAATAATCTAATCTAAAGGATGATTCTTCTATACTTGTTTGCTAGGTGTCTTTGGAGATACTTTCTGAACTTTCTCTTCTACTTCTGTCAGATTCTCTTCATCTTCATCTTCCTCTTCTACTTATTTTTCATCTTCTTCTTCGAAAATTTGTTCCATTGATTTGTTTTATTCTTCCTTTGATTCTGGTTTGCCTCTTTCATCAATTGTTACATTGATGCTTTCCACAACTTTGTTCAATCTTAGATTGTAACACTTGTATGCTTTCCTTGTACTTGAGTAACCAACAAGTATTCCTTTGTCCACACTAGAGTCAAACTTTCTCATTCTGCCATCTTCTCTCTTGATATAGCATTTGCTTCCAAAAACTCTGAAGTGCTTCATATTTGTTGGTCTTCCTTTCCATAGCTTGTAGGGAGTTTTATCAGTGTTGTTTCTCATCATTACTCTGTTTTGAATTTGAACTGATGTATGCATTGCCTGTGTCCAAAATATATCTGTCAATTTGGAATCCATTAGCATTGTTCGAGCCATTTCTTGTACTGTCCTATTCTTTCTTTCAACAATTTCATTCTGTTGAGGTTTCCTAGCAATGGAGAATTTCCTTTTTATTCCATGACTGCTACAGTAGTCCATAAATTCCTTTGAAGTGAAATCTCCCCCATTATCAGATATCAAACATTTTATTCTTGAATCCATCTCATTTTCAACCATTTCCTTGTAGATATTGAAGTTTTCAAAAGCTTATGATTTGTTCTTGAGAAAGAAAACTGCAGTCATTCTTGTATAATCATCAACTAATAACATAAAGTATTTTTCACCTTTTAAGCCCTTTGTTGTAGTTGGTCCAACTAGATTAGTGTGCACAATTTCCAGTGGTCTTGTTGTTGAATATTCCTTTGATTTGAACCTGGGCTTTGTTTGCTTTTCTTGTTAACAATACTTGCATAAAGTGTTGATTGGTTTCGTGATCTGGGGCATTTCTCTGACAGCTTCTCTTTTGCTGACTTTGACAAGTTTATCAAAATTCATGTGACCCATTCTTCTATGCCATAACCAACTTTCATCTTCCTTTCCTAAACAACACTTTTCATTTCCAATTTCACTTAACACATATATGTTGTTTGAAGTTCTTGCAGCTGTACCGACCAATTTCCCTGAACTTTCTTTTCTTATCTCACACTTTTTTGAATCGAAAGTAAGTTTATGATCTTGGTCACACATTTGAATCACACTTAGAAGATTATGTTTCATATCTTCTACTAGTAGAACATTTTTTGCCTTTTCATTCTTGTTCCCAATTCAGAGTGTGCCTTCTCCAATGATTTTGAATGAATTATCATTTCTGAAGGAGATTGATCCATTTTTTTTCTTTTTGTAATATAAGAAATTTGTCTTTATCACCTATCATGTGTTTTGAAAATCCACTGTCAACATACCAACCGTGTTTCTTCTGCTTATCTTGTAGAGTGACTATGCATTCTTCATTGTTATATTGATCTTGCTTTCTTATCCATGTCATTTTTTGAGGTTCTTGTCTGTGACTGTTGTTATTCTATGGAGGTTCTTTAGGAGGGACTGTCGTTCTGCAATCCTTGGCCATGTGTCCAAAATTGTTACATTTGTAACATTCCACTTAAGTGTTCAAAGATTCAAACCTGTTGTAACTTCTTCTTTGTGTGTCACTAGGTCTCCTTGAATAATCCCTTTGTGTATAACTCTCAAAGTTGTTACTGTTCATGTTGTTAGCTCTGCAATTCACAGCTTTATGTCCAAAATTATTACATGCATAACATAAACCAAAAATTGTAGTTTGACACCTGGGAGTTGAAGATCTTCTGAAAGGAGGTTCTCTTATGAATCTTTCTTCTTCTTGAGGCCTATCTGTCTGTTGTTGATTCTAAAATCTGAATCTTCTTGGTGGAGGAGTGTCCCTGTAATCTTCCTTGTATATCTTTCTATCCTCTTTGATTGTTTCTGCATAACTCTTTGGATTTGTTTCTTTCTCTATTGTTTTGGAGCTTGATCCCTTTTCTATCTGATTGTATCCAAGTCCGGACTTGTCAAGATGAGATTTTTGACTGCTAATAATGTCATCCATAACTTTTGAGCTATTTTGCATGTTTTTCTCTTGAATATCCTTTCTTAGTGTGACAACCTCTGCTTCCAAGTTTCCAATGATCTTGTCCTTTTCTTTTAGTTGTTCTTTGAGTGTTTCTTCAATTCTTTTATCTTCTTCTATTTGAACCTTCAATTTTGTGATCATTTGTTCTAGTTCTGGAGTGTCATTTTTCTTGTATAGTTTTGCTTGTAGTTTTTTATTTTTATTCTTTTCTCTTCTGATAACTTCTATGACACACATTAATTCTTCTCGATAGTCAACTCCTGCCTCTTCAATTTCTTCTTCAACTTCTTCACATTCTTTTTCGGCTTCTTCATATTCTTCTTCGAAGTCTTCTTTGTCAGAGTCTTTTACTGCCATGAATAGAACTCTTCCTGTCTCATTGTCATTGACTTCATCTTCATTTGATGATGAGATGTCTTCTTTTGTGCATAAGCTTTTCTTGAAAACTTTCTTTGTAGTTTTTTTGCCTTTATATGTGTGTTTTCCTTTTGAGTAACCTTCATCATTTCTCTTTTTCTTATGAGGACATTTGTTAGCAAAATGACCAATACCATCACAATTAAAACAAATTAAATGGAGCTTATCCCTATACCTACCGTTGGTTCCTTTCTTCAGTCTTTTGACAAAGTTGGCCAATTCTTCGTCATCTTCTGAGGCGTCACTGTTGCTGCTATATTCTCCTTGTTCCTTTTTATTTTTCTTTGATCTTTAGGATGTCTTGAAGGCTGCTTATTTTACATCTATATTGTCCTGCTCAGTTCTTATTTCATATGCTGTGAAGATTCCATGTAGTTTGTCCATGCTTATTGAGTCCAGATCTGATCTTTCTTCTAGTGTTGATATCTTAGGGTTAAATCTCATAGGAAGAGATCTTAGTATCTTTTGAATAATTATAGATTCTTCAATTTATTTTCCCAATCCTATGATTGCATTTGTTGTTTCATCGACTCGTAATAAGTAGGCTGCGATATCTTCATCTTCATTTATTTTTAGTTGTTCGAATTGACCTCTAAAAGGCTGAAGCTTTGCTGCTTTGACTTTTGTATCTCCTTCATAAATATTTTGAAGCTTGTCCCAAATCTCTTTAGAGGATTTACAGTGTGCAACTTTGGTGAATACCATATCACTGAGACCATTCAAAAGTGCATTTGTGGCTTTTGAATTATTCTCACCGAGTTTTACTGCTTTGTCATTTGTTGGTGGAACTGGTGGTGCTGTGTATCTGTTAAGAACCTGAATAGATCTACAAATATAATCACCACAAACACTGAATACACAATAAATCCACAAAGAAATATAGAAGAAACCACACTTTATTATTACCAAAACCCTTGAGGTAGGGAAACAAGATACAATGGATCTTATTATGGAAGGGATCCTCTCCTGTTCACTTGCCTCTTCGAGGGGGCATCCTCCTATTGAGCATCATCTCTAAATACAATATTTCTCTTCATATCCCATTACATTTCTTGAACCCCTTTATATAGTTCTACCATCACCTAAGAACATTCTAGAGGAGAAATCTTCTAGAAGTAGAACCTTCTAAGAAGTTCTCTTACATTTATTATATCTAACTACCCATTTATTATGTCTAACTACTATAGTGAGCCTTATTTAATAATATAGTGGACCTAGTCCACCTTACATTGAATAGCCTCCACTATTATAACTATGGGCCCTTCGCCCCCCCCCACTACTTCTCTAGCTACCTAACATTCCATCCCCCTTATGAAAGCGTTGTCCTCAACGCTTGATGTACAACCATATACTAGGGTCCCATGGATAAGTGTGGACCATAGTGCAAAAGTAGACTAGAGAACCAAGGTCCCATGAAGAGATGAAAACCATCATGCTGAAGTAGTCCAACATCAATTGTGAATTGGGGTCCCATGCCCAAGTATTCACGTGAACTCCACACGAAACATATCTGAACTCAAGAACCAGCTAAAAATGATACTCCAAAGATCTACATTGATCATGGGGATCCAAATATGTAGATCCCTCCATATCCCCAAAATCATGTGAATAACATACTAGTACTGAAAAATACTGAAAAATAGTTTGCATAGAATACACTAGACTTCTCTCCATAATGTGTTGTATATGAGGTGAAGGAGAGTCATCGAATAGAAGATGAAAGTGGTTGTCATCCCAGAAATGACAACTATCCATATACCAATCATTACAATCGTTCTCCAAAGCATACCAAGAATACACTTCTTGATGATATTCATTCATGATGTCTGCCATAAGAAATCTCTCATGCATGTTATCCAATAAATCTTGAATACTACAGAAACTATCATTGAGACCATCTGCAAGGTCATGGAATATGTCATGCAATGTGCCACACCATTGGGATTTGAATGCTTCAATAATATGTAGAATTTCTTTGAGGGTTTGAGAAGAAATAGCCATTTGAACACCCTATGAAATCCGCAGTCCCGTCACCGTCACGAAAAAACCCAAAAAATAGAACAATAAATTACTGCAGAAAATCGCGATGTTTTCCGGAAAAACCCTGAAAAACTGCTGAATTTAAAATGCTCATAACTTCACTTCTTGGACTCCGTTTCCGCTGATTTTTTTTTTGAAATTGGGTGAAATTGTGAGAAGAACTTAGATATGTAATTTTTTTGGGCAAATTCGACCTCCAAGTGTTACATAAACAAAAAATAAAGAAAAGAAAAAAAAATCGCGCTACCGTCTGCAGAAAAAACCCTTAAAATTTGCAGATTTTAAGACTTCAATATCTTGACTTCCCGGACTCCGTTTCAGATGATTTTTTTTTCAAATTGGGTTTTTTTCTAAGAGGAAATCAGATATACAACATGTTTCTGCAAATTTTTCATTGAAATATACTAAAAATTTTTGTAATGTCGCGGCCCTCTTTTTTCTTCTCCGAAAAAAAAAATCTGCAAAATTAAAAAATATTTGCCCACAATGTCTGCCAAGGAAAGTGCTTTGATACCACTTGTTAAGAACCTGAATATATCTACAAATATAATCACCAAAAATACTGAATACAAAATAGATCCACAAAGAAAGATAGAAGAAACCACTATTTATTATTACCAAACCCTTGAGGTAGGGCAACACCATACAATGAATCCTATTATGGAAGGGATCCTCTTCTGTTCACTTGCCTCTTCGAGGGGGCATCCTCCTATTGAGCTACCACTCCAAATACAATACTTCTCTTGATATCCCATTACATTGCTTGAACCCCTTTATATAGTGCTACCATCACCTAAGAACATTATAGAGGAGAAATCTTCTAGAAATATAACCTTTTAAGAAGTTCTCTTACATTTATTATATCTAACTACCATAGTGGGCCTTATTTAATAATATAGTGGACCTAGTCAACCTTACATTGAATGGCCTCCACTATTATCACTATGGGCCCTCTGGTCCCCCCCACTACCTCTCTAGCTACCTTACATACCTTATATGAAGTAGGTTGCGATATCTTCATCTTCGTTCATTTTTAGTTGTTCGAACGGACCTCTGTAAGTCTAAAGCTTTGCTGCTTTGACTTTTGTATCTCCTTCATAAATATTTTGAAGCTTATCCCAAATATCTTTAGAGGATTTACAGTGTGCAAATTATTTTCACCGAGTTTTACTGCTTTGTCATTTGTTGGTGGAATTGTTGGTGCTATGTATCCATCTACAATTGATTGTCAAACTTGAAATCCTTGTGCCTGTATATATGTCCTCATCCTTATGCTCCAAAAAACATACTTTTTTCCATCAAGTTGTGGTATTCCATTTTTATATGAGTTGGTACTCTTCGTGATCTACCTTTCAGTGGTTAAACTGATTTTTGAAGGAACCTTCTCTGATACCAATTGTTGGATTACTAAGAGGGGGGGTGAATCAATAATAGAGCAATGCAATCCTTTTTAACCATATAATCCAAGTGTTATATCAATGAAACATTATCATCCAGTAACTGCAGAGTAAATAAGCAATGAACAAAAAAACAAACATACACATACATAGTACACCGGTGTTTTACGTGGAAACCCAAATCGAGAGAAAACCATGAAATGTTTTTTCTTATATGTTTTGAAGAATTACATTCATTGGAAGCACCAACTTCCTTTGTTTTCCAGCTGCAATTGGAAGGAGGCTCCAACCCCCTAGTTTCTCAGGCTACAACCTGAGGGAAGCTCCAACTCCCCAATCCTCTGTCTACAACCAGAAGGAGGCTACAACCCCCTATGTTCTCCGGCTACAACCAGAAGGTGGCTACAACCACCTTTCCTTTCCCCGTCTTGCCACCCTGAAGTAGAAGTAGAATGATGGAACCACTGTCAACCTGTTACTGTGAGATATACCACTGTAAACCTATACCAATAAAGTTGAACCATGCATCAACCTGTACCTCAACCTGTAATCAACCTGTACCATAAACAAGTGCATCAACCATGCACCAACCTGTACCAAATAACCTGTAATCAACCTGTACCGTAAACAAGTGCATCCAACCATATACCAAGTATGTATCAATTATGTGTCAACTAATCATCAACTATGACTCATCAATATGTACCAATATCATTGACTATACACCTCATGTATGTGCCAACTCATCAACTACTTGTCTCAACCATGTACTCAACATGTACCTCAACCAAAAGCCCTCATCAATTTCATCATACAAATATGATTTGTAGCTCTATAATAGACCTGGTGTATATAATCAAATTCCTGAAAACCTTCCTTAACTTCAACAACAAGAGACTAACATTTTCATCAAACTTTTCTTTAGTCTCACATGCCTAGTTTTGGATTAGTCAACAACCCTAACTTGAAGTAATCATAACTTTGTACCTGTAATGTATAAATATATGAAAATGATATACAATATTCTTTAGTGTGTTTTATGCAATTCCTTTAGGTGTCACTACTTGGAACCTCTCAGAAAAGGAGTTATAGTAAAAATGACATACCTTGCTGAATTCTGGCTTATTCTAGAGAGTGCCCTTGTAGAGCGTGTTCCGCACGAAATATTTGTTGAATTGATTTGAAAATATTACAAAGCATACTAAATAAGGTACCCTAACCAACACATTTTGTTTCACTAAATTTGGATCTGTTATGAAGAAGTTATGACGTTTTTACCCGAAACACCCATTTTTGACTAGTTTCAGGACTAGCCACAAACCCTATTTTCAACAGAGTGTAACTCCAAAAATAAAATGAACCACAAGATGAATTATTTACCACGGATACTTGGATATGGATTCTCAATGGCATAGCAATTTCACAATCTGAATCATTATAGAAAAAAAGTTATAGCGAAAATGGTGAGATGACCTGTAAATAACATACCTTAGAAAACACCATCAAAAGAATTTATCCTTCCTTGTATTTTGGCCATATTTTCTTCACATTCCCTCAAAATTTAGGCTTAGATATCCTTGGTTACCTCAGAGACCTATATATGTTCAATATGCTCAAGTTTTATTAAAATGAGAGAGCCTTGCCTCTTATTTATACTCTCCAAGTAGCGTCCTTAAAAACATCTTCTAGGTCACTTGGCCCCACTTTCCTTATTTTAGGGTTAACCCACTTCTAATTTCTCCATTAAATTTATTATTGAAATAATT
>ML802223.1:140069-153091 GCA_009831015.1 Picea engelmannii
GAACACTCCATTCATTAAGCACATAAAGACAGCAGGCACGTTGGACAGTCCAAACGGCACCACTGTGAACTCGTAATGACCATACCTTGTTCTAAAGGCGGTCTTGCCAATGTCCTCATCCTTTATTCTCACTTGGTGATATCATGATCGGAGATCTATTTTCGAAAATATTTTCGCATCCTTCAACTGATCAAAGAGATCATCAATCCTTGGCAGAGGATACTTGTTCTTGACAGTGACCTTATTCAGCTGTCGAAAATCAATGCACAACCTCAACATCCCATCTTTCTTCTTCACGAATAGGACCGGGGCTCCCCACAGTGACACACTGGGGCGAACATAACCTTTCTTTAGTATCTCTTCGAGCTATAGTTGCAACTCTTTCAGCTCTGGCGTACTCATCCTATAAGGAGCTTTTGAAACTGGAGCTGTTCCAGGCATCAAATTTATAGAAAAATCAATGTCCCTCTTCGGAGGTAGTCCAGGCACCTCCTGAAACACGTCCTCAAACTCCTTGAGCACCCTGTGGTCTTCCAAATTCAAGATCACATCTTGGAATGCTTCTTCCACCCGGGCTGCAAATAATTGATAGCCTTTCCGGTAACTTTTCTTCAGCTGCATGGTTGAGATTTCTCTAACAGCCACGGCTCTGGGAATTCCTTGAACTGTTACCTGATTTCCCTCTTCGTCCAGACATGTGAATCTCTTATTACGACAATCCAGAAGGGCATGGTGCTGGTCCAACCAGTCCATCCCAATTAAGCAATCGTATGAGCCTAGAGGTAGAATGTTCAATTCAGCCTTAGTGCTCATTCCCTTCATGTCCACTGAACAGGTCTTAACCAACTCAGTGACCTTCCTCTTGGTCCCTGTGGCTAACTGCACCAACCAAGACTTCTCATGTTTGCTCCTTGTTAGATGCAAACTTTCCACCACTCTAGGATCTACATAACTATGGCTATCCCCTAAATCAATTAAAATAACAAGTGGTCGGTTGTTGATCGTACCTTCCACTTCAATCATGTGCGATTGAAATTCCGCTTGCTTGTTGTCCAGGGCTGCATAGATTCTCGGCATTCTGCTGCCCATATCCTCCATTGTTTCAGCTTGCTAAACAGTATGAACAGTTCTTGCCTTACCATTTTTATGGGGACAATATCTGTATTTGTGGTTTCCTTGACAGCCCCAACACCGAATGGGCATCAGTCTCCGCCTTTGTACACCCTCTTCGGTCCTTCTCAGCTCACTAAACGATGGCTGTCCCTGACGACTGTTTCGGAAAAAGGAAGGCTTGTCTCCCTTCTGCCTCTGTTCTTTCTTAAACCTCTTCGGGTCATCCCAAGCCTTCCGAAAGGTAGGCTTTTCCCTTTGCTGGTCGTATAAACATTTCGCCTTTCTGATCGTTTCTTCCATAGTCTTAGGATCATCATATTGAATTTTGTCACTCATGAAAGGTGGTAGTCCACACAGATACCTATGAATCTTAATAGCCTCATCTTTGATGAATGGAACATACCTCAGTAGTTCCAGAAAACTTCGTTCATACTCATCAATGGTCATGCTACCTAGCTTGAGTTCGAAGAACTCCTTCATTTTTCGGTCATAGTATCTTTTAGTCAGGTATTTCTTCTCGAAATACCTCTTAAACTCCTTCCACGTGACCTCTTTCTCTCGGATGTGTTGTACCTGCACAAACTGATCCCACCACATGGACGCTTTTCCTTTCAGTTGGTACATTGCAATTCTTCCTTCTGCATGGGCAGAATAATTCTGCAGTTGGAAGTATTTCTTCATGCCAAGCAACCAGGTCTCGACATCTTCCTCCTTCTTATGTTCTCCATCGAATGTTGGAGGCTTAATCTTGTTCATCTCTCCTTTCAATTCCTCCCTTCCAGATTTCCGATGTTTCCTGGTAGGGGATGGGCTTGAACTACTGTGTGTCTTACTGTCAGAATGCCTTTGGGAGCGACTAAGATGTCGACTACCACTCCTCAACCTACCTCTTCTCCTATGGGTTCTGCGACTCTCTGTCATACTTGAGCCTCTTTCCTTCTCGAGTTTCTTCTCTATTCTTTCCAGGCTCTTCAACATTTTTAAATTGAATTCAACCTGCCGATCCTGGATTTTCATGAGCTTTCAGCTATCAGCTAGGCGAGCCTGGGCATCTTCCTACAATCTTTCAATGAGTTGCATCATATGTTCTTCCTTATCCATCTCTTTTCCGTGCCCATTGGAGTTCGATCCTTCGACTCCTAGGTTAACATCCTTTCCTTCCCGTTCATCTTCCATTTCAGGGGTAGTCTGTACTCTTCCCCACTCCATACTCGGCGTTGATTAACTGGAGTTTTGGCCTTCGTTGAACTCTGCACACGCACTGTGCAATTGAATTTGAAATTTTTCAAGCCATTAAACTTTATGAACAATCCAAAACATTTATAACTAATATGAACAAGAACGAAAGACATTTCAACTTCAGAAAGTTTTTCTGAGCTATTTGGCTCTGCAATTTCTGGGACTTTGGAACTTCAGAATCTCGGTCCATGAAGATCCGACAGTTAAATATATGAAACCCAAGTCCCCCTTTTTGCAACTCGCGATCTCGTGAGTTCGTGAGTCGAAAACCTTCGACTCATTTCCTCTAACCGCCGATACCCGAGATGCGACAAGGGTAGGGCTCTTTTATTTGTTAGTGCCCTCTCCACATGTAACCGTAGGCTAGGCTTAAATGTCAGCGCCTCTCGCAACTCGCACCTTCGTGAGTGTGTGAGTCGAACTCTTGTGCCTCCCGTTGCAATCTTCCGAGATGCGATAGGTCAACACTGAGCTGACTCCTCCCTCGACGGACTTCCGCTACTCAAAACCTTGCAACCTTGCCGGTTGAACAGTCGAGCTTTCACCCTCCTATTCCGCAAATCCCCGAGATGCGAGAATTCAATGGAGTGTCAACTCCTATCTCCAGGCAACGCGTGTCCACCCGTCGACCACGCGGGTCCCACCTTATGTTCTGCCACGCGACCACATGAACCTTGTCTCTCAGCACTTCGCGACTCGCGAATCCTAATGCCAATACTTTGGGACTTCTCGCGACGAGATCCCGAGGCTTCATGCCACCTGTATTCCACTCACCGACCTCGCTATGGCCCACACTGTCCTCCAACTGTCGAGGTATTGCTTCTCGCAATCTCGCAACTCCCGTGGTCAAATTCTCGATCCTTTTCTCACGAGGCTCCGATACACGATCCCACGTGTGGATCCAACGGTCCTCTCACGATCCAGATCCAACGACTATTTTCCTTCTCGCTTCTCGCGACTTCGCGAGTTTCAGTGTCAAGCTCCCATGCACTTATCTCGCGAATCCACGAAATCGCGAATTACTTTATCCTCCGGGCCCACAGCACAGCTATCGCCCTTCACCACCATGGCAGGTGGTACGTTCATGAGGGTCCACGTCGCTTTCAACGACGTCATCGGGTCCCACCTCTCTCGCTAATTCAGAGCTTTTGCCCCTAAATACTAAGATTTAACCTTTGGGCATCTCCCGATAGATCCATGGCTGTCGGGTTTTTCCGACTGAGATCTGACGATCACGAGGGCTCGCCTTCCCTCCCGAATAGATCCTAAGGTTCTAACACCATTGGTGTAGAGACCTGTCTCCCCGTGGCCATAGGCCACCCCAGCCTGCGGTTTCACTCACCGCTATCCTTCCTGAGCTCGTAAGCACGGTCAAGCAACTACTTGACACTCCGGAACAAACCAAGGTCCGAAATTGGTCCTCCAGACCCAATTTCCCTTCGCATTCTCGGTCCAGAGACCGCTCCACTGGCCCATCTAGGCTCAGTGTCGAAACCTATCTCTGATACCATATTGTAGTGTACCTTTTGCTAAACCAAGGCATATAAGCACAAGATAACAATCGGTATACACTTACATTTGATTTACATATCAAATACAGTGCGGTATATATATACACCACACATCATTTAACAATTTAACACACTCAACACAGAGTATTCATATGAATTATTGCCATAATTAACAATCGATTGGACTTCGTACTAATTCATATACACAGTGGAAAACATGATAATATATACAGCACAATCATGCCCAATGTAACAAGAACATAGATAAACACTTATCTTGTAACAGTAGTGAAATCCACCAACCAAGTGCAGGCCTTCCACGAACCTCCCAGCCTTAGACCACACTATTCATCAGCTCAACAGTGGGTCACCCCCGAGCTGGGACCGAGCTCCACCCCAAGGCAAGAAATCCTAACTAGGCTGAGGTTACAAGGAAAACCACACTTAGAATCTGGAAGGATTCTTCCCAGGATGCCTTCTTACGCCCACTACTTCCAGACTCTCATTCCCCACATGCATGTCCCGCCCGAGAGTATACACCTTCACAAGCACAGTCCATCGGTGCTAACCTCCCTCTCTGGGCCTCGACAACTAGCCGGATCAGGAAGTCTCAGAGTCTGAAGCTAGTGCTGGACACTCTCTGGAAGAACCTCTTCCAACAACATCCACCTCCCTCCCCCCGAGAGAGATCACACATAGGCTCAATTACCACCTGCACTGGACAACAATTCACGCGCAGTCCATCTCTGCTTGACTACATAGTCAACCGGGAATACAGACTTGGACCTCTCGAAACAAGCTCAGCAATGGCAACTGGGTCTCACGGTGTTGATTTCCAGAATTCCTTCAGAAAGCAATTTCCGCAGGGAACTACTCCCCCCCGACTTCCCTTCTAGCCGACTCCCCCCGTTTCTCCTCCCCCCCTTACCCAGGATAGACTCACCCTCTGGTGTCGGGAATATGTGACAGACAATCCACGCAAGGGTCATCGCAGGTTCAGACGGTTCAGAAGATGTACGAGGGTGTTTCTGCAGGGGTCAGATCCGTTCCTCCTGGCAGTCCGTGAGTCGTAATGGGGAAGAGAACCCCCAGCACGGCTCATCGTGGCTTTTATTGCATGGTCAGGGTTGACTCTCGTCACCCATGCGACTGCATGCATTCCGGTAACATGCGTTCTTCCCACCATTTGGAAATCACATGTCCTTTCAAAAAGGACTTAGGTTAAAACAAATAATGCACTTCTCTTTTGGAATAATATTAAAATATTATTTCCAAGGCTTAAGCCCCCTAGGCTCATCACTTAGCCCCTTTCCCACCTTCCAACCCCTAATTCCTTACCCATTCTGTGGACGCTCGGTCCCCCTTCACTCATTCATCGTGGTCGGTCTGCACCTGGCGGTGTTTATATTTTATTAATCATTCTGCATATATATATACAAATACATCAGCAGGCTCCTGGCCTCCAACACTTAGGCTTCCTGGCCTAACAACACATAAGCCTACCAGCTTATACAAAACTTGGCTCACTAGCCTATAAAACATAATTACAATTCCTTTCAAAACATGGTTTACAATGGGGCTCGGCCTTGGGGACACTACAGAAGTACATAACTATTAATGAGTGGCCTGGGTTAATGGCATTGGAGATGGAACCGGTGACATAACTATTAATGTGCAGTGTGGGTTAATCAATATAGATCTTTGGAGATGGAGAATCATAGGGGATTAATGTGCGTTGGAGATGGAGAATTGTATTAATGCACGCCACCACCTAGCGTTGGAGATGAAGAATCAGATTAATGCGTGTATCCACCCTTGCAATAAGAGATCGAAGTTGAAATCCAATAGAGAAGTAGAAAAATAAAGTTTTTGAATTTATTTTAATTTCAATAAAATTAATAAAAAAGCATAAAAATAAAATTTTTGAATTTATTTTAATTTCAATAAAATTATTATTAAGAGTTGCCTATGTTGGGACTTGAAAATATGAGAAAATTTAAATTCAAAGAAATAACTAATAGCAAGTCAATGCCCTACTCTTACTATAGTCCGTGGGCCATTTGCAAGGACTAATAAGTGATAACCCTCCCTTCAATACCTACTGGAAAAGATATGTTGCATGGTTATTTATTGGTGTGGGCATGTGTAAATATAGAATAAGAATAAGAATAAAAGGCGTTTTAAACTATTGGTACAATAATATGTCTATTTTCCTTTGTAAGTGAGGTGGTCATGAAGACAAAAGTACAACAGGTATGGGTATGGCCTGAGGGGTAGAAGTACCATGTGACTATGCTAGAAAAGCTATTCTTAGATCTTATATAGCAAAGGTGAAGGATTGCCTTGAGCTATACAAAGGTCTTCTTTAATTGTATTGAACATAGTTGTTCATAAGATTTCATTGTCCATCCCAAACTTGTTATACTCTTTTATACAATAATGATCAAATTTTATTAATTTTGTTAATTAAAAGAAAATAAATTGAAATTATAAAACCATCTTTTACTAAAGAAAATTTATAATTGTTTTATTAATGTATGATGATTATATGTTTGGAAAAATTATACCAAAAAACATATATCTATCATCTTACCACCTTTTATAGTTATATTGAAAAATGATATTAAAAATTAAATCTTATAAAATTACAGTACATGAACTCGTAAACCTTATGAACACAAATACCCAAAATATTTGCTTAATGTATAATATTTGTAAGCCTACAATATGTATTTTATCATGTTAATTATTTATCAACACAATCTTAAATATTAAGAAAAAACAAAGATTTACCATGTGAATCTTGCATACCTACAAGGTATAGAAACTAAATCAAGAATACATATATAAATTAAATCAAAGATACATAAACAATCTCAAATATATTACAACCTACATACTTTATCATGTGATCTTATACAAATTAAATGAAGGATACATATAGAAATTAAATCAAAGATACATAAACAATCTCAAATATATTACAACCTACATACTTTATCATGTAATCTTAAATTATATCAGGAAGGTATAAATTAAATATTTTATCTCATTAATTATTTATAAATATAATTTTAAATATATGACAAAACATATAAACAATTTAGACATATTAAATATTTTATCATTATAAATATAATCTTAAATATATAATAGTTCATCAAAGTCAACGTTTACTATCCATCAAACATGGAAAAGTATTAAAAAAACAATTTCCACAAAAATTTCTTTGAAAAAAAATCTTAAATACATATCAATTTACTTATTTAAATTTTAAAAACATATAAATGAAATATTTTATCATATCAATAAATATTTTATTATATTAAATCAAATATTTGACTAAATACAATTATATTTGATTAATTAAGGATTCGATCTTAAATATATAACGTCTTACACGCATTAAATGTGTTATCATGTCAATTAGTTAGGAATAATTCAATGTGTTCTAATTATATTTGTCGTACTAAAATTAAGGAAAAGTATGATTCATTATTATTGGCATCTTTCTATTTTTTTTCAATATTTTTTATAAAAAATTTAACATAGAGAAGAAATATAAAAAATTATTTTAATGAAAGTAAGGAATTAAGTATAATATTCAAAAATCAACTTAAGGATAAACATTATGGGTAATGTTTAGAAGAGATTAAAAATGAATTAACTATATCTATCATGTCAATTAATTACGTGTTATAATTATTAGGTGATTATTATTGTTACTATTAATATGATTATATGTTTGATAACACAAGCATTCCAACAAAGGATGAAGAGATTTAGTAACTAATAATACAACTCGATCAAAGATCAACACACTGATGTGGTAAAACCCCTACACAAAAATATCTAAGGCCGAACAATTTATTAATGCAAAAGAAAAAGATTATAAAGAGATTTACAAGAGAGGTTTTCACAATCGATCATCCACAATTGACCCTCCATGCTCTTTAAATATATATCATAGGCCAATCGAATGTTAAGCCACATATCAATATAGTTGTTAAGATAAAGGAGAATATAAACCATCATATCACTCTATGTTAAGAACATATTGTAACCATTGAATTACTTAACTACAAATACATACTAATAAAACACACTTTTAATATTTTAGCATATAAATGAAATATTTTATCATATGAATTAAATATTTTAGTATATTAAGTAAAATATTTAACCTTAAATATATAAAGTCTTGCATGCATTAAATGATTTATCATGACAATTAGTTAAGAATAATTCAATGTGTTCTAATTATATTTGAACTACTAAAATTAAGGGAAAGTATGATTCATTATTGCATCTTTCAATTTTTTTTATAAAAAAAATTTAACATATTTTAAAATTAATATGAGAAGAAATATAACAAATTCATTTTAATGAAAGTAAGGACTTAAGTATAATAAGTACGGGATTGTGAAGGCTCAAAAATCAACCCAAGGATCAACATTATGGGTAATGTTTAGAATATCTTAAAAATGAATTAAATATATCTATTTCAATTAATTACTTGTTATAATTATTAGGTGATTATTATTGTTATTATTAACATAATTATATGTTTGAAAACATAGGTATTCCAACAGAGGACGAAGACCTTCAGTAATTAATAACACAACAGATCAAAGATCAACACATCAATGTTTTCATGAGGTAAAACTCCTACAGGGAAACATCCACAACCCCAGCCAACGTGGTCACTTAGACCAATTTATTAATGCAAAACAAAAAGATTACAAAGAGATTTACAAGAGGTGTTCTCACAATCGATCATCGTCAATTGACCTTCCATGCTCTTTAAATAGATATCATGTGTCAATCAAGTGCTAGGCCACATATCAATGTAGTTGTTAAGATCGAGGAGAATATGAACCGTTAGATCACTCTATGTTAGGAACATATCATGACTGTTGGATTACTTAACTACAAATGCATACTAAAGAAACACATTTTTACCTAATGACACATTAGACCAATTTGATCTTAACTAACTCCTAAGTGTCTAAATATACTAACATCCCCCTTAAGAACGACTTGGGATAGGATTGAAGGATTTACAAAGGCGACACAATAGGAGAATGAAGGAGGCATTAGAGCCTATCCCCCCTTAATGACAACTTATGGAACTCCTAACATAGATCAAATTTTGGAAAACTTTGCTTCTAGAAGAGACTTTGTGAAAATGTTTGCAACTTGATCTTTTGTAGGGTAGAAGAGCACTTCAATAACTTGATCATGGATGAGCTTTATGATGAAGTGCATGTGTATCTCGATGTGTTTACTGTGCTAATGTTGTACTAGATCTTTGGTGAGATTGATGACACTCTAATTTTCGCAGCAGCGAGCGGTCGGATGTTGTTGCTGGAATCCAAAATTTGAAAGGATGCTTCATGACTTGCATTAACTGCTACTTAGTACTTTGCTTCTGCTAAAGAAAGAACAATAGCATGTTGTTTCTTAAAGGCCCAAGTGACAGGTCCTGAACTAAGGATGAAAACATAACCTGCAATAGAATTATGATCATCATGGTCGGCGACGCAATATGAATCAGTGAAAACAACCAATAAAGGAGTCCCCCTTGAGTTGTAATGTATCCTGAACTGAATTTTACCCCAGACATACCGAAGTATCCTTTTAGCTTCTTTCCAATGGATTTCATGGGGTGTTTGCAAATACCGGTTAACAAGAACAACAACAAAGGAAAGATTAGGATGGGTATGAGTAAAATATAAGATGCTACCAACTAACTGAAGGTACAATGTGACATCAACTTCAAGAGAAGTATATGTGGCATCAATTTTGACTCCATACTAGAAGGGAGAAGGGGATGGTTTTGAATCTTCCATGTGAAAGTGACGAAGAAGGTCACACTCATACTTAGATCGAGAAAGGAAAATTCCTTACTTGGTTTGTAAAACTTGGAGGCCAAGGAAATAGTGAAAATAACCTAAGTCGTTCATTTCAAATTTCTTCTTAAGGATGGATTTCACATGGTTTAAAAGTTTAGGGTAACTACCAGTCAGGATAAGATCATCAACATAAAGAACAAAGATTATGAGATGGGTTCCTACTTTCTTGGTATAGACATTAGGATCAGAATGACATCTAGAAAATCCGATGTCAAGAAGAAAGTTGTCCATTTTGGCATAGTAAGCTCGAGGAGCTTGCTTGAGACCATAAAGAGATTTCTTAAGGCGACAAACAAGGATAGAGTCATTTTGGACATAGCTAAGAGGTTGTTCCATGTAGATTTCTTCTTGCAAATCCCCATGCAAGAAGGTGGATTTAACATCCATTTGATATGCCTCCCATTTATGTGAGGCCGCAAGGGAAAGACCAAGGTAGATGGGATTCATTTTGGCTACAGGGGAAAATGTTTCATTATAGTCAATTCCTTCAACTTGGGAAAATACTTTGGAAACTAACCAAGCCTTGTGTCTTTCAACACTTTCATCTGATTCATACTGATGCAGGGGCATCTTCTACAATCACTTTAATATTTGACCTCTAGAAGGTCTTAGGAATTTTAGGAGAGGAAGTTGATTTCCTCATTGTCAAAAGACATGTATTTGTTTAATTTTCCTAAGTTGTTATAGTCTAGAATGTTTCTAGTGTGTTTGAGAAGAAGGAATTTTGCCACAAATGTAACAATTGTGTTTGATTTATATAGGAGGTTGAACAGTTAGATAATTTAGGAGAGGGGCTTGGATTTGATCCTATTTTTCATGATCAAAATTAGTTTGTTGTGAGCAATTTAGAGTTTTGTTTGTATATGGAGGGATTTGATCCTATTTCCATGGTCAAGATCGATCTTGTTTGTAATGTTTTAAATAAACTCTACTGGGCATAGAAGGAGATACAAGAGAGAACTATATAGAGCAGGGCAACAAATATTTAATGAGAATTTCATTATTTAAAAAAACTTGTCTCTTTTGTCTAGACTAATTGTTGACTTGGTCCCATAATAAGTTTCTTGTTTTTATTGTGAAATTTCCTTATTCATTATTTCCTTGATCAAATTCCATAGCGAGGGAGTGAGTAGAAATTGTTGTGTTAAACAAGCCCCTATAGGTTTCAACTTAGTAGGGCCCTACTCCAAAGTTAGCAATACCGCCAACTTTAGTGGTACCAGATTGGGTTCTTATTAAGCCCTAAATAGTGGCTCATTACCCCTTAATTGGGGCATATTACATTAGTAATGTTATTTTATTTATGTCGGCTTTATTCCATTAGTTGTAATTATACCTCCTAGTCTCCTATATATACCAAGGAGACATTTTCATTTGGAATCATCCCGTAATTGAACATTTATGTGGGCATAAGGAGGTTGCCCCCTCGAAGAGGCTTATTATATGAATTTCTCTCTTTTTCAAGGCATTGAGTACTTATTCCAAGTTTTTTATATGCTATATTGATATTTGGTTCCTAACATATAGTATCAGAGCTCAAGGTCTTGGGGTTTTGCTGCTACATCTGAGACACCTAGGAATTTTCGCTATAATTTTTTTTCTACAACAATTCAAAAGGAATGACTTCAAGGATATTTATTAGACGGATCAAGGTACCTTGGGTTAAAATTTCATCTCCTGAGGCCTTATACTTTCGAATATACATCCTTTCTAAGATAGGGTTATGGAATCATCATGAATTGAGCCATTGCGGAATTTTTTCTATAAAATATTTTCTGTAATGTTTCAGACCCTGAACTCCAGAGGATATTCACAGAAATTAGTAAGGTATCTGTGGTAACAATTTCATCTTTGGGGTCATCTTACATTTGTAGATACACCCTATGGAAGATAGGGTATCTGACTAGTCCTATTTACTAGTCTCAAGTAGGTGTTCCGGGTAAAACAATCATAACGTCTTCTTAGAGTATCCAAATTGAGTGAGACTAGTTGCATTGGACAATGGATAGACCGCAATAGTTATGTTATGAGCTTCATAATTTTATATCAATTATTTTTTTGCGGGGCATGCTATACAAGTGAGATCTCCTAGAAAGGAAAAAAATCAGCAAGTTGTGGGGAAGTTACCGTAAATTCCACTTGGCACATCCAATTTTGATCAGACCTATGGCATTGCAGAGAAGAAATATCAGAGACCTACAAAAAACAAAATTTCATACTCATAAGGGCAGAAACTTTGGAGATACAAGAAAAGGAATATTGTCTAGCAGAACCACCTCAAAATCAAGGTTTAAAGTGATACTTGGCCAACATGCCACCAAAAAAGAGAACTTCTACACCAAATAAGACTCCAGACAATCCTACTTGGACTCTTGATGAAGGTGAATAAATGCGTAGGGACATAAATGATTTACAAAAGAAGACAGTAACAAAATATGAACTACAAGAGATGGAAGCTAAGTTGGAGGCAAAGATGGATGGTTTAAAAGAGGAGATCATGGAAGGATTGAAAAATTTTGTAATAGAGAGGACACCTGAAAGTGAAAATGTATCCCATGAAATTCATGACGAGGACACGAGGAAGGTGAATCAAGAATGGAGAAACTCCAACTTTGGGTTGAAGACCAACCACGTTCCTAATATTGATATGAGGAAGTTTGATGGCAAGGACCCTATCACATGGATATTTCAAATGGAGTAATTCTTAGATTTACATAATGTGCCACATACACAAAAGGTACGAATTGCTTCTTTATATTTAGAACCCAATAAATTTGTATGGTATCGATGGCTTTGTTCTTACAAATCACTCGTCACTTGGACAATTTTCACGGAAGAAATGATAGCACACTATGAGGATACAAGGAGCAATACCTTCTTTAGCCAATTGATAAATCTCAAGCAAAAGGGTTCAGTTACATAGCACATTGAGAACTTCCAAACATTGAATATAAAGGTATTAGATATTCCAGATGAGCACTTCATTTGATGTATTCATAGGAACTTTAAGAGATAACATTCAACATGAGGTTCTCCTTTGGGAACCCAAATCATTGGAGAATGCATTTAGGGTGGCAAGAAATGTTGAAAGTAAAATATGTCTATGGCTACTAGAAGGACCAATCCTAACATCTATAGAGAGAATAATGCTCCTTCTTATAAAACACCTCAACCTACAAGGTTGACACCTCAACAATTGGAGGAAAGAAAAGAAAAAGGTTTATGCTTTAATTGTGACAACAAG
>ML802223.1:154612-177282 GCA_009831015.1 Picea engelmannii
ATGAATGGAAGAATGACGAAAAAGTGTGGACTCTCATTCAAAGGTTGCAGCAGGATTCCAATACATTAGATACATTTACATGGAAAAATGATTCACTATGGTACAAAGATCGCTTATATTTATGTAAGAACTCCCAACTCAAACAAAAGGTACTATTGGAATTGCACAGCTCTCCAATAGGAGGGCACTCAGGATTTTTAAAAACCTACCATATGATCAAGAAGGAAATTTTTTGGGATGGCCTTAAAACTAATGTTCAAAGGTTTGTGGCAGAATGTTTGGTTTGCCAACAAAATAAGGTGTAAACAATTAAGACCCCAGGTGTTTTACAACCATTCACTATCCCAAGTTAGCATTGGGAAGAGGTTTCCATGGATTTCATCATAGGGTTACCGAAGACTAAAGGAAAGAGTGTCATCATGGTGATTTTTGATAGACTGACCAAGTATGAACACTTTTGTGCACTCTCTAATCCCTTCAAATATAGTACAGTTTCCACCACATTCATGGAGACAGTTCAAAAGTTACATGGCATCCCAAAGATTATTGTAAGTGACAGAGATCCCATCTTCACTGGACATTTTTGGACAAAATTATTTTCTTGTTTGGGTAGTCAATTGGCTCATAACTCATCCTATCATCCTCAATCTGATGGACAAACCGAGATAGTGAAAAAATGTCTGGAAGGCTACCTTCGTTGCTTTGTCTCTGATAAACAAACACAATGGTTCAAATGGTTACCCTTGGCAGAATGGTGGTATAACACTTCCTTTCATACTGCAACAAAAATGACACCATTTATGGCACTCTATGGATACCACCCTCCTTCCTTCACTTCTTCTCTAAAAGAAAAATCTAAGATTCAAGTAGTGGAAGATCACATCGAGCATCAACAACAAGTTCTCCAAATATTAAAGGACAACCTGACCATGGCACAGAATCACATGCAACAACAAGTAGATAAACATCGTAGTGAAAGAAGTTTTGAAGTAGGGGATTGGGTGTTTTTAAGAATACAACCATACAAATAGATGTTCCTCAAGCAATCCAATAAGGATAATAAATTATCACCAAAGTACTATGGCCCTTATAAGGTGTTGCAAAAGATTGGTACTATGACATACAAATTGGAGTTGCCTGCATCTTCATGAGTGCACCTAGTTTTCCATGTTTCATGCTTAAAGAAGGTTATAGGTGACAAGATCCCAGTTCAAACTATATTTCTAGAACTTGATGAGGAAGGAAAAATCATATTGGTTCCTGAATCCATCACTGACACAAGAATTCACTAGCTGAGGAATAGATCCATTTCAGAGTATCTCATTAAATGGAGGAAACTACCAGCTGAAGATTCCACTTGGGAAGATGAGTCTTTTATAACAAAGCATCCAGAGTTACTCAAGCATTGCAGGCAACACTTGTCTCAAGGGGAGGGGCATGTTAAGCCCTAAATAGTGGCTCATTACCCCTTAAATGGGGCATATTACATTAGTAATGTTATTTTATTTATGTCGGCTTTAGTCCATTAGTTGTAATTATACCTCCTAGTCTCCTATATATACCAAGGAGACATTTTCATTTGGAATCATATTGTAATTGAACATTCATGTGGGCATAAGGAGGTTTCCCCCTCGAAGAGGCTTATTATTTGAATTTCTTTCTTTTCAAGGCGTTGAGTACTTATTCTGAGGTTTTTCTATGCTATATTGATATTTGGTTCCTAACAGTTCTTTTTGAAACCTTTACGAATTGGGAATTGATTACTCTCGACGATTGACGAACCCAATAGCCCAGAAGTCCAACAAGTGACACATATCAGACTAGATCAAATGCCTATCCATAAAGTAGAGTGGGAGAAAGTGTAGGTCAGGTTGCTGACAGGCCGATATGCTGGGCATTGGGAATATCGGGAGTATCGGGGTACCATGATCGCGGGGAATCAGGACAAAGGGAGTCCAAAGTAGCAGAAACCATATAGACGTCGGGTCGATGCACCGATATATATTATATCGGGAAGATCTGGGCCGATGGGTGACATATACCGGAGTACTCGGATTGGGTTGACGAGACTAGTGAATACCGAGGTATTGGGATACAATGACCCAATAAAGCTTATATGTGTAACAAACTTTTCCAGTGGTCTAGTGGGGTCGGTATCCGATAGATGAAACTGTCAATTGACAAAAATAATCCACAAAAATTGACAGGATTTTTGCAGGTTTATTAAATAAGGGAAAACAAATCAAAATTTTCCAACAAAGAGAGGAATTTTGGATTGTTTGAATTTTGTAACAAGTCTGTATTGGAATTCATTTTGGTATCAAAGTGTAATCCAAGAGAGGCTATGAAAAATTAAATATGGCATTCTAAATGCGACGTGGAAGAGGTCGAGGTCAAGGTCAGAGAGGATTACCTGTCACGAATGCTTAAGTTATTGAAGAAATGAGGAATCTTCAAGCACAATTGGAAGCAATGGAAGTTCCCCAACTAAGAGAAGTTGAAACAGGAGATGTCAGCGAAAGAGAAGAAGAGTCTTTAGGAGTAGAATTAGAACCTAAAGAAGAAGGTGTTGAAGAAAGATTGGTTTGAGCCATCATGGGAGTCATCTCTAGACCAAGAATGTAAGTGCCACTATATGAAGGAAATCTAAATGTAGATGAATTGATGGACTAGATTAGTACTATGGACAAGTACTTTGAATATGAAATGTATCAAATGAGAAAAAAGTAAATTTTGTCGTGACAAGATTAAAAGGACATGCATTGCTTTGGTGGGATGCAGTACAAGCTGAGAGGAAGAACTGTTAAATTAATTAAAAAGTACCAAGGACAAGTGTTTCTCGTCACTTAGGAGCCCAGGGGTGAGAAAATGTCCAATGTGATCCCTAGTGAATTAATTTCATGAGATATGAAATTAAAAGTGACTTTATGAAAATTTAATGAAGTGGGTGACTAAAGAGTCTTTTGATCACCACCATTTATCTAACTCAATATCCACTGTTAGATCATGTGACTCTTCAACTTCCTAATTCAGTTGAATTAAGGAAAGAGGCACCTTTCCTTTTGGCATTCTTCATGAGATTTGGAGAGTGGATGAGGGAGAGAAGTTGAGCTGAAGAAGAGATGATAGTTTTCTCAAGGTGGAATGAAATCCAAGGCAAAGTTGCAACACATAAATTGAGGAGGAAGGTACAACATATTTATGGTCCGTACCATACGGATTCTAGGAGGCCGTGTTGTTATTTTTCTGGCACAAAAATCGAGGAGAGGTAGCAACATTAAATTTTGGAGAGTTGGCATGCTTTCCAAGGCTGTCGTACTATACATTCAAGGATAGAACATGATTTTACTATTCTGGCATAAATTTCAAAGAAAATCGTACATCCACAGGCACAAAAATCGAGGAGAAAACTTGTATAATTCGTACAAGAAATTATGGCACAAATTTCGAGGAGTCTAGTTCATATTTTGAGGAAGAAATTTTGCATGGGTTTCGAGATAAGAATGATATTTTTTATACTGAAGATGACCTTTGTAACAAATTACTCATTGAGCTCTGGATAATAAAAGGCCTCCCCTCTCTCACTAGTTTTCCCTTTGTGGGTTTTTCTAGGGTCTAGTTTGACCAAAAATATATGTATTATCATTGGTTGGGTGTGTATTTATTTCTGTCTATTTGTTGTAACAGAGTTCATGTGTTTCAATTTATGATCTTTATTTTCTTGCTAACTAATTTGCAGCTAAAAATTGCAATGTGGGTTTGGCATTAAACTATGTTGTCTCATTGAGACTTGAAACCGGTTTGGGGTATGATTTTTCTACAAGAACAAAGGCAAGTCAAGGATCAAGAGCTGGGACATGATGGTTGCAAAACCAAAAGGTAAATTCATGCCCAAAGATTATCAACTTAATATTTTTAGATAAATGAAAATTTTGAAACAAAGCAGTATGCCAGTGAAAGAATACACTAAAGAATTTTATAAACTAAGTATTAGAGTTGGTCACATAGAGGAAAATCCTGAGAAAGTTGCTAGATACCTTAATGGATTAAGATATGAAATTCAAGATAAAATTCACATTTTTTCTCCTAATATTGTTGAAGAATCTTATCAGTTTTCTCTTAAGGAAGAAGAAAGTTAGCAAAAAAACAAGGTCAAAGAAGCAGAGGTAACAGTTCCACTAGAGTCAAAGGACATCAAGGTGGTAGATGAATATATTCAACTCAAAAGGAAGAAGCCAACAATTCACATCAACAAGAACAATCACCAAGTGGTGGTGATTTCAGAGGAAGAAGACCTTATCAAATAGGTAGGGGTTGTTTTGTCCGATGTTTTAGATGTAATAAGTTTGGGCATAGATCATATGAATGTCCAAAAAATGATTCCATAAGTAAAGGAAGTGAAAATTTTGTTCAGGATGAGGAAGAAAATGTGGAGTCATATGTGCATGAGAATTCACCAGAAGTTGGAGAATCTTTGTTGATGAAGAGAGTACTACTTAAACCACACAAGGAAATCAAAGAACCTGCACAGAGGAAGACACTTTTTAGAACTATTTGTAAAAGAAAAGGTACATTTTGTAAACTCATTATTGATAGTGGTAGTATTGATAATATGGTGTCTATAGAGATGGTTGAAAAGTTTCCTTTGAAAAAGACAACACACCTTGTTCCATCCAAAGTATCATGGCTGCAAAAAGGTCATCGATTGTTTGTGAATGAACAGTGTGAAGTGGGATTTCATATTGGAAGCTACAAGGACAAGGTACTTTATGATATTATGCCTATGGATGTGTTTCATATTCTATTAGGTAGACCTTGGCAGTATGATGAGAAGGGGATACATGATGGAAAGAGCAACACATATACTTTTGAGAAGGATGGGGAGAAGCACTCTCTCTTTCCATTAAAATATGAAGGGACAATTGAAGAAATCAGTCCTAAGGTATTGTTGGTCAGTGGAAAAGAATTTTTGTAAGAAGTTAAAAATGAAGAGGTACATTTTGCTTTAATTGGAAAACCCAAGGCAATTATCACTAGCACCAATTTAGATGATTTACGTGAAGAAGTTCAAAATATGTTAAATGAATTTATTGATATTGTGGTTGATGATTTTCCAAATGAGTTACCTCCACTAAGAAGCAACAATCATCACATAGATTTGATTCCAGTAGCTAATCTTCCCAATAAGGAAACATATTGCATGACCCCACATGAGAATGAGGAGATTAAAAACCTGATACAAGATTTGTTGGATAAAGGTATGATCAGAGAAAGTCTGAGCCCATGTGTTTTTCCTACAATTTTAAGTCCAAAGAAAGATGGAGGATGGATAATTTGCACAAATTCCATAGCCATAAACAAAATCACAATTGTGTATAGATTTCCAATACCCAAAATTGATGATTTGATGGATTGTTTGAGTGGTGCTAAATAGTTTTCAAATTTGGGTTTGAAAAGTGGGTATCATTAGATCAAGATTAGAGAAGGGGAAGGATGGAAAACATCCTTTAAAACAAATGATGGATTGTATGAATGGTTGGTAATTCCTTTTGGACTTACCAATTCCACTAACACTTTTATGAGGTTGATGAATGAAGTACTCAAAGAGATCATGGGTAATTTTTTCATAGTTTATCTGGATGATATTCTGGTCTACAGTTAGTCTAGAGAAGAACATTTGAGACACCTCAGATTGGTTTTAAATAAATTGTAGCAGGAAAAGATATTAATCAATATGAAAAAGTGCAGTTTTGTGAAGACAAAGTTGGTGTATTTGGGTTTTGTGATAGCAAGAGATGGCTTGAAGATGGATCAAGAGAAGGTGAAGGCTATCATAAATTGTCCTACTCCGAGAAATGTTTTTGAGGTAAGGAGTTTCCATGGTTTGGCGAGTTTTTATAGAAAATTCATCAGATATTTTAGTGGAATATGTGATCCAATTATAGAAACCATTAAATGAAACAAACATCCATTTAAATGGACAGAGGAAAGTGATAAAAGTTTTAAATTATTAAATAAGAAGATAATAAAACAACCTATTTTAGCATTTCCAAATTTTAGTAAACTCTTTCAAGTTGAATGTGATGCAAGTGGAACTGCAATAGGAGATGTTCTAAGTCAAGGAAAGAAATCGATTGCTTATTTTAGTGAAAATTTAAATCAAGCCAAGTAAAAATATACTTCTTATGATAAGGAATTTTATGCCATCATACAAGCACTGAAGAAATGGAGACATTACCTCATGTCTATTTTTTTTTTCTTTACACTGATAATCATGCCTTGCAGTATATCAACAGTTAAAAAAAATTAAATCAGAGACATGTTAAGTAGATTGAGTTCTTGCAAAATTTTAATTTTGTTATTAAACACATAAGTGGGCAATCAAATAAGGTGGCAGATGCATTAATCAGGGTCAATTTAATCTTGCATGAATTTCAAGTAAATGTTTTGGGGTGTGATGAATTGAAAGAGATGTATAGAGATGATGTGGATTTTAAAGATGCATATACAACCTATGAGAATCCAGTTAGAAGAGACATGAGTCCATGTTTGGGTTATTCGATACAATAAGTCTTATTGTTTAAAGGCAACAAATTGTGCATTACAATATGTTCAATGAGAGAAAATCTATTGAAGGAAAAATATAGTGTTGGATTAGAAGGACATTTTGGACAGGACAAGACATTTGTTCAACTAAGTACATTTTATTACTGGCCTAGTATGCAAACTGATGTCAATAATTTTTTTGAAATATATAGGGTTTTTCAACATGCAACAGGAAGGAAGAAAAATATTGGATTGTATCAACCATTGAAAATCCTAAGTAGACCATGGGATTCTGTGAGTATGGACTTTGTGTTAGGATTGCCAAGAACTCAACAAGGTGATGATTCTATTTGTGTGGTTCTTGATAGATTCTCAAAAATAGCACACATTATAGCTTTTAAGAAAACCATTACTACAACCCATATTGCAAAGTTATTCTTTAAAGAAGTTGTCAGATTGCATGGTTTGCCAAAGCGTATTGTTTCTGATAGAGACACAAAATTTGTGAGTGATTTTTGGAGAACTTTATGGAAAAAATTAGGGACCAATCTCAACTTTAGTTCAACATATCACCCACAGACTGATGGGAAAACAAAGGTGGTAAATAGAATTTTGGGAAATATTTTGAGATGTCTTGTAGGTGAGCATCCAAAGCAATGGGATTTTTCATAGAATGATTCACCTAATAGAACCATAGTATTAAGTCCATTTAAAATAGTTTGAAGATTTTGCAGGAATTGCAGGAAAGTGTTAAGAAACAACTACAAGAAAGTAGCAAAAAGTACAAATAGAGAGAAAAATTGAAGAGAAGATAGTTGGATTTTGAAGTTTGAGACTTGGTCATGGAACAACTTAGAAAAGAAAGGTTTCCTAGAGGGGAATATAACAAATTAAAACTTAAAAGGATTGGACCATGTAAAGTGTTGAGGAAGTTTTCCTCAAATGCTTATGAATTATAACCTCCAAGTAATATTGGGATTTCTCCAATTTTAATGTATCAGATTTATATCCTTTCAAGGAAGCAATAGACAGTTCAACGGGTGCACCTATTAGTGACAACATTCATACCATTGAATGGGATAAACAACTACCTACAACACAATAAAAATAGATTGAATATGTTTTGGACATAAAGGTAGTAAAGAATACAAGGGGTAAAGAGTACTTTTAGTACTTAACCAAGTAGAAAGGACAATCACTTGAGGATGCCATGTGGATGACAACAAAAAAAAATTATAAATTTGGTACAAGTATTGAAGAACTCTTGGGACAAGCCCAAGAACATATATTTTCTTCCCCTGGAGTCTGATGCAGGAGTATATTCCACAATCAATTTAATATTTGACCTCTAGAAAGTCTTATGAATTTTAGGAGAGGAAATTGGTTTCCTCATTGTCAAAGACTTGTATTTGTTTAATTTTCCTAAGTTGTAATAGTCTAGAATGTTTCTAGTGTGTTCGAGAAGAAGGTATTTTTCTACGAATGTAATAATTGTGTCTGATTTAGATAGGAGGTTGAAAAGTTAGATAATTTAGGAGAGGGGTTTAGATTTGATCTTATTTTTCGGGGTTAGAATCAGTTTATTGTGAGCAATTTAGAGTTTTCTTTGTATTTGGAGGGACATGATCCTATTTCTATGGTCGGGATCGATCTTGTTTCTAATGTTTTAAATAAACCATGTTAGGCGCATAAGGAGATATGAGAGAGAACCAGACAAGACAGGGAAACAAAATTTAATGAGAATTTAATTATTTTTAAAAACATGTCTCTTTTGTCTAGACTAATTATCGACTTGGTCCCATAACTAGCTTCTTGTTTTTATTGTGAAATTTTCCTATTCATTGTTTCCTAGCTTGATCGAATTCCACAGTGAGGGCATGAGTATAAATTGTTTTGTCAAACAAGCACCGACAGGTTTAAGCTTAGCAGAGCCCTACATTTGTCTAAACTCCAAAGTTAGCAACACCTCTAACTTTAGTGGTATCGAATCGGGTTTCTTTTGAAACCTTTATGAATTGGGCACTGAGTACTCCTGGTGACCGATGAACCTGATAGCCCGGGAGTCTGACAGAGAGACAAATATCAGATTGAATCAGAAGTCAATCCATAAAGTAGAGTGGGAGAAAGTGCATGTCGAGGGCCCATGGGCCAACATACCGGGCATTGGGAATATTGAGAGTACTGTGGTACTGGAACTACGGGGAATTGAACATCAGGAGTCCAAAGTAGCGGAAACCTGAAAAAGGTCGAGTTAATGGGCCGATAGAGATTTGTTGGCCCTCGACCAAGTTTTGAGGAAACGTTGGTCATGTTTGACCATTTTTGGGACTTCGACAAATTGTTCGAAGACGAAGCACCCAGGCGAAGCGGAGATCGCGAGATCTCTCCCTTTTTGCGGGCTTTTTGGGTTTTAGGGTTTATGTAACGGGTATGGGATGTCAGCCCATGGGTCTTACCCATGTTTAGGTCCTTTTTGTAATGTATAAATAAATGGTTGAGCGATGTAAGAAGTAGTATTTTTCTAAATGCAAGTTCGATCTATGTGATTGTAGCGATACTTGGGTTAGTGCCAAGGTTAGCTATGTGCAAGAAGATGTGTTAAGGCTTGCAAAGATAAGTGCAAGAGTTTTGTAGTTCTTTGTGCGCAAACGTAAGGTTTTGTGCTTTGATCTAACTCGGGGAAGGAGGATCTAGCGAGGTGCGCAGAGATATCATGTCCTATGCGGAGTTGGCTTTGTGGCTTGGTGCATGTAAGAAGACTGGAAGAGACTAATAAGAAGAGAAGAAGAGTTGGTAGACGTAGCCCCACACTGGGGTGAACCACATATATCCTGTGTTATTTTTCTTTGTGTTATATTGTCCTTGTATTTTCTTAGTGCACTGTTATGATAGATAGATCCATGAATGCTTAGTGATTGATGATGTGAATGAATGATAGATCTTCTTTAATGCTATGTGTTGAATGGTTAGATGTGCTTAGATATTGATTAATTGCACCTTGTTATGTAATTAGGGTTTAACCTGCGATGTGAATAAGGGTTAAAGACTAATGAATGTGAATTTCTAAGTGCTTTGTTAAGTATTGTGATCACATATCTGTGTCCCAGCTAGGTTGTAGACACTTGAGTCCTGCAACACCCCCCGCCTCTACCTCGGGTGAGACTTCATCTGCTTCGCAGGTGTTGCCGAAAGGGCTGGTAGTTAGGGTTTTTTTGGTGTGTTGTTGAAGCGTTGAACCCTAGGTTTGCCCCTGTGCCAACAAATGGTTTCATTGTCAGGACCTGAAACTATGATTGTTGGGAACTGAAGAAAAGAGAGAATCTCTATGCATAGATTTGTTGTCATAGTGCGCAGTAGTCTACTTTACTTGTGAATCTCTGTGCTAAGAAAGGAACTGAATCTGAAGAAAAGAGGTAAGATCTTGAAGCTTTGTGATCTGTTAAAGGTAAGATAAGTGGAAAATTTTGTTTTGAAAGTATGAATCTGGGTATGTTTGACAGATTTTGTCCTGGTCTGAAAACTAGGGCACAACTAGAAGAAAGAAAATTTGATCTGAATAGATATGATAGAAATGGTGAAAGATATGTTATTCCTATGCATAGAAAGAATTTTTGGACTAACAAGTGGATGCAAGACCCTAGAAATATTTTTTGTAGATTGCAGGTCCATCACGGTGATCCCAGTGCGCAGTACAGGAAAGGTCGGGGATCGTTTAAGAGAAAGAGAGGATTGACACTTCATTATAGTTGCAGAAGACCGGGACATATTGCTAAGGAATTCCTTGGTATATGTCCTACTTGCCTTTGTTGTAAGGCTATTGTCATGAGGTTTTGGATTTCTCTAGAATGATTGCTAAAGTTGAGAAGATCAACATGAGACAAGAAAACTACGAAGAAGGTCAAGAGAATAAGGATGTGTTAGAAAACCAGAAAGAATCAGAGACTATATTACTATAGATGAAAGAAACATTGAATGATTACAAAGACATCAGTTTGCCAAAGATCTTAAAAGAGAAGTAGTGTATAGAAACAAGAATAGGAGACTTCGACATAGACTGTTTTCTGGATGAGGAAACATGGGTGAATATTATGCCAGAAAGTACTTTGAAAATTTTGGGAAAGCCTGCTATGGTTCCTTCATTGGGAGGGATATGCTTTTTTAAAGGAAAGATGATAACCCTATTTGGAAGACTTACTCATGTACCTATGATTTCCCATGGAACATCAACTGAAGAAGAATTTGAGGTCATTAAATTTGTTGATAATAGCACTCCTTTTGCACTTATGTTAGGAAATCCCTGGATTTAGAAAGATCATATACGAAGGAAAGAAGAAGATGAAGCCATGGAATAGAAAAAGAAAGAATTAAGGGACTTCATAGCCAAGAAAATAGAATGAATAAGAGAAGAAAAACAGGACAATTCGAAGCAACTGAGGGCCAAAGAATTAGCTGTCGAGGTTGAAAGAAGAAAGTGAGTAGGGACTGAAGATAACTTTCTGTTCTTTTCCAATGGTACCATCCACTACAAATTAAAAATGCTTGAATATACCATATCTTTATATTGGCCATGCCCACTTAAGTATCCCTTACATCAGGACAATCTATAAGGAATACATAAAGAAGAGTCATCCTCTAACTTAAATACCATCCTAGTCCAAAATAAAAAATAAAAAATTCAGAGTTGCCTCCCCATGTTCTTGCAAAAAGAAATATTTATATACAAATCTTAAAAGATGGTGGAACAGTCTCTTCTATAAAAGGGTGTAAGAGGCTAACCCATCGGGATACTGAACAAGTCTGCTGGCAGCGGGTACCATCCTATGATATGACTAGGTAAACCCGTCGAAGTATTGAACAGGCTTGCTAGTAGCGGGGCATTCTACCTAGAGAGGATGATGATTTGGCAAACAATAAATAAAATTCCTATATCTTAAAACTTGTCCTATTGTACGACACTACTTGTAGGAAAAGTTGAAAAAAAATATGCATGGTTAAGAAAAGGTAAATGAACTCCATCAATCTGCCATTGGGAACTAACTTTAAGACAATCCTAAGACTCTCTCGCCTACCTCTTCTTAACTATATGTAGGATGTTTTGTCCTACAGGTGGGGCCATATTTTAACCGTCTTGTCAGACTAATGTGTGAAATTTATCTCTACACTTGGAAAACTATAAATCTTAGGCTATTGGGAGAATTGACTGGTTTCCTATATCTTTGATTGTGAGGTGTCACAATACTTAGGAGTGGGGGAGGGGTTTCCTGAGATGACAAATGATAAACATTTCCATATGTATTGCAAGCCTTGAGAAGAGGAAGTAGGATCTCTGTCGAAATTCTGTCATATTGGTTTTTACAATATCTCAGGCTATTATATCAGCAGTCATTTGTATTGGTATGATAAGTTTTATACTGCTGACAAAAATTTGTGTGTTATAATATTGTTGTGGATTTTTATTTATGTTTATGCAATGGAATACTACTTATACTTAATTTTTCCTTGTAACAATTACATATCGATAACAAATGCTAAATGCTCACTGCCATCTGTATTACAAGCCTATGAAAAGAGGAACAAGTTGTTTGTATTTCTACCGATCGATGACAAAGGAAATAAAAAATGGATAATCTTATTCATGCTCATCCTATCCATGCTCCTATTCACCATGCCTTCTAGAAATCGTCCAAACTGAGTGCTATGGGAGAACGTCTGTTTACTATTGGATAGTTTTCACTTACACATGGGACCGGATGGAGTGCCATCTAGAGGATCGGATGGAGTACCATATGGAGGATCAGATGAGGTATTGTATACACTGTAAATGATCACAATCGCATTCAATTATGATCGCTTGAATTGATTACGCCCGTTGCAATGATAAATTAGATGAATTAAATGGTGTATTTTTCAAATTTCATTGTATGATCAAATTAAAATTATCAATTCATTTTATGATCAAATGTCCAAGTTGAAGACTTGGACATTGATCTAATTTCTTACATGATTTTTTTTTACCTCCAAATTAAACACCATTCAAATTCTAACTCGGCGCAATTATGATCACACATGGCATTCATGTATAATGAATTCGCCCACGATTCAATCGTTTCCACCACAATTGCATTAAGAAACAGGTACTCTGTCTCGATTGCTCATACCCTACCTAATTCGCTCATCCTCTGCTTTCTATATCGTGCTTTCCTTCTGCCCGATTTCAGCCTCCTTATCATCCCTTTCTCTGCATACATTCCCAACCATTATGAATCATCCTCCTACACTGGGCTACTGGCCATTCCAGAATTCACAACGTGTCGAGAAGTCTTCCTCCGCACAGGTTGGGGGTCATTCCTTCCCAGTCTATAGGGGCACGATGATGGCGTCTCTCTGCAATTCTCTCTTAGGTTTGATGGGAGACTCTCTTGCATAGGGTCTATGGTCTTTTCGGTCTTCGAGGAATCCATTTCCTTAACCATGAATTTTTCATGGGTTGGGGATCGATGGTTCAAACGCCATCAACTGCCACGTCCAAGTTATAACAGGGTGTTCAAGCCCAAATACCAAAATGTCTATGGATCCAAAGGATATTTGAAAGAGTGGATCAAAGATGAATTAATCAACCCTCTAATCGTAATTACCAAACTCATCACTTGTGAAGGTAGGTACTCTATTTTAAATCTTGTCATTTCCATCTTTTGGCCCATTTTCAATTCAACAAACCCCTGAATTTTCCATTCTATTTTCTAAAAATCCTCGAGAAGATGTCTTCCCAGGTCTGTAAAAATTTGGCCAACCATCAAAAGATTTTATTTCACCATGGCCTCATTAAATTTCTTGTTATGCCAGAATCGAAAAAACAAAGTAAAACATGGGAAGATTTCCTCTACCAATTTTCAAATCCCCATCTCAGAGTTAAGACAAGCAAGAAATCGATCGATTCAGGGACTGTCACCTCACCTAATCCTCACTCTCCAAAAAATCTAAACCCTCCAATTCAAACTATCTCCCCGTATGATAAGAAAGCCAAAAAAACTATTGATTCCCCTGTAGCCTCATCTGGTAAGAAAATTAAGAAGCCTGCTGATAATTCCCAATTACCTCCAACACTTATCGATTCTAAACCTAAGAAACTACAGGATTCATTTCATCAAGATTTTCCTTTGGTTCCTACAAAGAGGAGAGGAGATAATCGATTCAAGGGGAAATCCTCTCGAAGGCGCACCCAAAGTATGAGTGGCAAGCTCAATATAAAACCTCCAAGTACTTCGGATCCTATTCAATTGTCTTAAGACCATGAGAGCCCCCACAAAAAACTTAAAGAAGTTTATGCAAAAGAATATAATCCCGATAAAGAGGTCAAATATGAACCTATTACACCAATTCTTCCTCACATAAACAATGTTACTCCCTCCCCCCAGATGCCTACACCTTCTTCTAATATTGATATACCTTCTACATCTATCAAGGAGCCTAAGCCTTCCTCTCTCAAGCCATCTGATCAAATCCCAGCTATTGAGAAATTGCAAAAAGAGAATGCTTAGTTTCTTCAACAGTTGGCAGAATGAGAAACTATGGATCGGCATTTTCACCATGAAAATGTTGTCCTGCAAGAAAAAGTAAACTCTCTTCAGCGATTGGTTGATTAGATGACCACCACCAATCACAGTCTTAGGATGCAATTGAAACATCACAAAAGGCCTAAGCCAAAGTTCCGAGGGCATGAAGGAGAAGCTTCTAAAGCTAATATACCCCCTCCTTCACGAGTATAGCTATGTTGGGTGATCCATTTTTGTTTGCAGAGGGACCTACAAACTCTTAGGCGTGGGAGAAATGTTGATTTGGTTTTTTTACTATTTTTCCAATGAAAAAATCCCTTATGCATATGAAAATTATACACTTTATGCTCTTATTTAGCTCTTTTTAAAGGCATTATCAAGTTTTCTGCATCAATTCGCCATGGAATAACATGAGGTATGTGTAATCATCGTTTTGTAATGATTTTATGTTAATTCATATTCAATTGTATGATTACAATGTCGTAACATTTCTTGTTTTCTTGCAACAAGCCAAAAACGTGATCCAACCTTCCATCCAGTCCTTCACCTAGTTCTTTGTCCAGACCTCCATCTGACACTCGATCCGACACTTGGAGCACAATGGAGTTGGCGGTTAGCATATTGGTGGGCTTCGATGAGCAAATAAAAAACATGGGTTTTGTGCCCACTCACGCCCTCCAGCTATGAAACTTGTCACATTAAGACTTGGGTAGTTGCAAGGGCCGCTATTTTGAGCGCATGAGTTTGTTGGACAAGATGCTTTCTGTTGATGGAATTTAATGAATTTATGTTTTTAGAGAGTTTTGACCCTTCCAGTGTTCGACCTCTCAAGCTCTGTATAAACTCTATAAATACCTATTGTCTATGCCACGAAGAAACATAGATTTTATTTATACATATAGAAATTATTTTCAGTTTCATTGTACACTCTGTTTTGGTGATTAATATCAATGTCATATTGATTCTGTGACTGCATTTTTTCCATTGAAGTAGTGCCACAACCTTCTAGGGGGACCACCAGTGGTCTGGGTAGCTTCTGCATATCATTATATCTTTGCATCTTTGTATTTTCCTTTCATAGTTCACTAATTTTGAATTGTTTGTTTAATTCGTATCACTATGTATCTCTTTAATTTTGAATTGCTTGTTTAATTTGTATCATTGTGTATATCTCTCCTAACTTGAAGCTCACTTCCTAGATTGTGTGTGTATCACAGAGAATGTGTGGACACCCATGTTTACTTGTTTATATTTAGATTCCTAACATCTTTTTTGCAGGTTGCAATTCGTTTGTTTATTAGCTATTTAACTATGTCATCGTGTCTCTTTTCTTTGTTTCATAAGCTGTAAATCACTTTGTAGAGTAGCTATTTAGACAATGTCCATTTCATTAAGTTGTAATCTTAAAATACTCTTTGTAGGTATGCATAATTTGTTAATCATGTTTCTAGCATCAACATGATAAGATAAAAGTTGATTTCGAGTTATGATTTTCAATGATATCCTAGTTATAATTTCAAGTTATGATTTTCAATGATATCTTAGTTATGATTTTGAGTTATGATTTTTAATTAGTACCAATTATGAGTTTGTAGGTTTGCATGAATTATCAATTCCGTACAGAGTATTTTCTAGTATCAATGTGATAGAGCAAGTGATTGATTTTGAATCTCTTCTGCACAATGTTTATAGATCACATGGATTACAAGAACATTTAATGTTGTTTTTATGATGGCAAAGCTTTCTATAGATTTCCTTATCCATTCTCTGCATTTCTCTGTAGAAGTTAGCATCGAGTTGATTCCACTTGAATTTTCATTAGTGATTAGATGCCATCATGATGTAATTCACCACTGCAGACACAATCATCACATTTGAATACTGTCACAACACGCTTGCTTTCAGTTAGGTAGATTAGTGTAAAGATAAAAAAAAAAAATCTCTACAAGAAAAAAGTAACTATGATTTTTTGCTTTAAGAATAGAGTTCACTTGTAAAGATAATTTTGACAGATTGTTTGCTTATTCAAAGATTGCTTTTTCATTCAGAAATTTGCTTACTTAGATTAAATAGTTCATAGTCCTAGATTGTTTAAAGCTACTTAGATTAAATAGTTCATAATCCTAGATTGCTTAAATCTCATTAGTTAAAGGTTGATTTGTATATTTAACATAGAGTATGTTGTTTAAATGGATTTTAAAATTCATATTTTAAAGTAGAATTGTAAATTGAAAAGAGTGTTGAACCCTAGGGCAAACCATCTCCTTAGCTAGTTAATCTTTCCGTTAGCTTTTCTTTCTTCCTTGACTCATACTGTGTCACAACTCTAAGTTTACTTACCCTTGTTGACAATTTAATTGAGGGAAATTAGTACATATATTTTACCCATCACAAATCATGGTAAAGATGAACTCTAACCAACAACCTCTAGACAATCAATCCAATACACAGGACAAAAAGGGTAAAGTAAAGACGAAGAATGAAACTAGGAAGTGGTGTGACTTCCACAAAATCCCTTGGCACAACACTGATGAATGTCACTTGAAACAGTCATTGGTGGCCAAGGTCAAAGACACAGAGCCAAACCTGGATTTGGAATCCGTTCTAGAAATTATTGAAAACAGACAGATCATCGACGTACACCCCACTACTACTGTCACGACCATAACAATCCATCTAGAAGAACCAGTAGATCCTGAAGAGGGGGAGTTCCTCTTTCATTCACAGATGTGGGTGAAGGGGACCCCATTGCATTTCATTGTTGATAATGTAAGCCAGAAGAACCTCATCTCATCTAAGTTCATGAAATAGTTGGAGTTGTTGACAACACCACACTTTTAGACATACAACATTGGGTGGCTTCACTAAAGACGAGATCTCCATGTCAGCCAGCAGTGTCTCCTATCCTATGGCATCCATCCCTTCAAGGATGAGGTAGTGTGTGATATTTCCCCTCTTGATGTCTATGATCTTGTTTTGGGCCAACCATATATGTGGAAACGTCATGTTGTCTATGATTCTAGACTCTGTAGTGTCATTATTACTCTGGGAGGTCATCTCTACAGGATACCTAAGGTAATTCCAACTACTGCTCCACCAAAATAGCATTGCAAGGTAATCTCTCATACTGCAAAATTCATCCTCTTCATAGTCTATTCAAAGGATGTACAGAAAAATCACTACAACCACTACAACCTCAACACCTTCTATCCAGCAATAATAGATTGTCAAAGAGACAAAAGATATTGTTTCTTCATCTACAATAGTGCCTACACAATTCCCCATCCAACCCAGAGACAACAGGTTGGTGGAATAGATTCAACCCCTCCAGCAACAGGTTTGTGACAATCTTCCATAAGCCAAGAAGCACAACTTCTCCAACAAGGCACATAGCTCACCAAGCTTCAGATTCAGAAAATTCTTTCCCCTCTTCCCTGGGAACTCAATGCAATGGAGACCATTGCTTCTAAAGGGGGGAGGATTGATCCAGGTGGATATTGGTGGCCACCCACCTGTTCCAACTGGCTCCTCTTATCAGTTTTTAGTACAACACGGTCTTATATACTTCTTTGTAATTGTGGGTTATACACTTATGGGGCTGTCTAAAGCCCTACACATCTTCCAGGTGGATATTGGTGGCCTCCCACCTAATCCAACTGGATTATTTTGTCTGTTTTCATTTGAGCACATATTGTTGTACTTCCAGGGCCGTTTTGGGCCCCTAAAAAATGTTTTTTTGTCTCTCCATAGTCAAACTGTAGATGGAGTCAAATTTTGATGGCATAATACATAGTTATCGAAAAGACCTTTCCAATGGGCTATCACGCGCCTAAAACAAAGATTGTATGCAAACTTTACGACCCTGGGAAGTGTTGGTTACTACTCTCTTGCTAGTTCTTAGGCTGGCCCAATTTCATATCTAAACAAGCTTCCAACAAAGTCCTCTAAAACTATTGGCCCTCCTGGTAAACCAGAAGGCAACACAACACATAGAGTGTACTGCGCAATCTCACCAGATATAGTTCTATGGGTGGTTGCAACGCTCATGTGCTTGCAACCTGGGAATGAGTGGGGATCTGGGATTGTACTTGGTAATCTTTATTTATTTATTTATCTATTTTCCATCTATATTAAACACACTTTTGTTCTTTATTCATGCATGCAAATTGTCAGATCTAACTCTCTCATCAATTTATTCATCTAAGATTTAACCATTGAGAGAAAGGACATGAAAAATAAACATTTCACATAACGAACGATCTACTATGGTTCATCCCCTCCTGGGCTACATCCACAAAGATTTGACTATTTTTCTCTTTTATTATATTTTCTCCAAATTCATGGCGCTACGCGCATTACATTCTTTGATCTCACAATCTCAATAGCCCCCCCAATCCTTGTGAGACTGACTAGATCGCACCAATATCCTCAGCCTGTGATCTAAACCTTGGGATCGAGTTGCTTAACTCTCATACAACTCAACATCTTACAAAAGGATGATAGATCTTACAATCTTTCTCCTAGATACAAAAAACATCCTCTCTTACATGCTAGAGTCTCCAAAATACCTTTGTCCCCCAACCTAGACCTCCTAGGTACTTATTTATACTTATTCTTGGCTTATTAACTATTACAATATCTTAACAAAACTCTAAACCTAGAATGGTTAGGTCTTCTTGCATGTGCGCCTTGCATGTTTTCCTCCTTTTCATGTGGCTTTGCCTTGTACATGTTTCTTTTTCAGCCAGTTGTCTTTCTCCCACTTCGTGCTTTTCTTTCCAAAATAGCCTTTTCCCCAAAATGAGCCTACTCCCAACAAGAATTTAATGTACTAACTTACCCAAACAAGCCCCACATGAATTTTGGAATTTCATCTCCTAGGGTTAGGTTTTTGGATGTCTATGGTTTTGGCATTCTTGTTTATCATAAAAATGCCTTTAGAGTCTCATTGTAATCATTTTCTTGTGAATGAGCGTAGCCATCACATCTCTTCTCAGAGATAAAGTTGCCACCATTATAGCGAGTCTTGCACTCTGTATTTTTACAGTCTCTTTACAATTATTTCATTAATAGAAATCAAGTATTGTTTTATTTCTCTATTTCTGGCAATTTTCATGAGTATTTCATTGTAATTTCTCTGCTTTCATTTAATTCCAAAAATAAATCTAGATCAGTAATATTGTTCAAGGCTCTGAAATATACACACATGCACCATGTACCATCTTTCTTTGGTACCAAAACAATTGGTGACCCACATGCCGATGTGCTTGGCATGATAACCCCTTTGTCAAACAACTCTTGGATTTGTTTTTTAATTTCAGCATTCTCCATGACTGACATCCTGTACATACCAATGTTTGGAAGAGGACAATTTTGCTACAATTAAATCTCATGTTGGATACCCCTTTTAGGAGGCAATCCTTTTGGTTCCTGAAACATGTCATCATATTGGTTAACAACCTCATATAAATCATATTTTAACTTTACATCACAACCTTGGAAAGCTTCTTTTTCAACATTGTCTTTGGGTTTGATCATCAAGAGTACAAAGTTCTTACTAGCATTGACTAATTTCTTCATTTGGTCAACATTTACAACTAACAAATTCAACTTCTTTGTATGTTATCGAACAATGTACTCAACTACATTTTTAAACAAATGATATTTGTTCTCATGACGATGAAAGATGGCTCTCCTATCATATAAATATGGGCTTCCCAACACAATACCACAAATATCCAATGAAATAACATCAAGCTCTACCTCATCTATAAAGTTTGCAGTGATGGAAAATCTAAGTTTACATATTCTTGTCACATGCAATTTGGCATTGTCACATATCCATCCTAGAGGATATGATTTAGGATGAGGAGTAGTTTCCAAATGCAATTTCTTAACTATATCTTCAAAAATGAGGTTTGCTTGAGATCCAGTATCAAATAGACTATCTATCTTGGTATGCTTTGAAATTACCCTTATGTGGAAAAGCTCTATTCTTTATTTTTTATGTTGAGTTTCATTGAGGCAACTGTTGATATTATGGTAGTTGTGGGAGGTATTTGCCTCCATTTGTAACCCTGACGAGAATAGAATATTTCGGGAAGCAAGAAGAAACCCTAAAGCATTTAACCTAAACCTAGAAGACAATTTGGCTCAAGGAAATAATTAATATTAAGTATTTAGCATCCTAAATGAGAAGTAGGCCTAGACAGCTTAGGAAAATAGTATAAATACAAGTAGCCAAGCCTCATTTTGTACCAGACAGCTCAAAATTTCAGCTGGGAAGAGGTGTGCACTGCAGAAACTTGGAAAGTGCGCAAGTCTGGGGAGCAGTTGATGCAATTTTTATTCTTGGTTTAGGCTTGGACTTTCTATTGGTTATGGTTGAAATTTCTCATCAATCTTGGTTATCTTTATGCATTAGCCGTGTTTGGCTATTGGTTTGCTTCTAGAATCATTCTCTTTCAAGGTTAAGGTGCTCGAGGGTGGTTTCGGCCTATGGTTGGGTGACAATATTGTTATATTGTCTATGGTTAAATGAGCACATCCATTACTTTATAAAATGTTATGGGCCCACACTATCTTCGGACAGTCTAACCGTTGGAAGATAGATTGAGAGTATTTGCTCAATTACAGTTGTAGTTATAGCCAGTTTTTGTTGCAGCAACAAAACCCTAACCCTCTTGTTGAGGCACCTTAAGTGAAGAGATTGACCTAAGTTTTTGATAGCCCGGTGCGCCCTAGTGTAGCGCACCTCTTGGTATTCTTAGCAAGCCAAGACATCAAGTTTGAGTTTTTGGTCAAAGTCAAAGGTTGACCAAGTCAAAGAAGTTATGACTTACTCTATGAAGTTAGAAAACAAGTTAGAAGGGGCTCCTAACTTCAGATCATGGAAGAAAAGGATTGACCTCATCCTTTCCAAGAATAAAGTGTTGGATATCGTGAAAGGAAAGATCGTGGAACAATAGTTCGAAGAGGGAAAAGAGAAGGAACCTCAGAATGTTGCAGTTATGGAGAAGTTCAAAGACAATGACATCAATGCCATGAGTATCATAGTGGACTCTATAAAATACCACTTGATACCCTAAATCTCCCATATTGACTCATCTAAGAAGATGTATGATGCCCTAACAAACCTATTCTCAGTCAGGAACATTGGACAAGTAATGAGTCTGAAGAATGAGCTATGTGGCATGAAAATGAATGATGATGACAACATAACATCATACCTTGTGAGAATATCTCAGTTAAGAGATCAACTACAAGCTATTGAAGAAATCATTTCAGATAAGGAACTGGTAAATATAGTACTCAATGGTATTCCCAAGACATGGGATGCATTTGCCACAAGCATGAACACAAGGAAGAAGTATCCCACATTTGAAGAACTTTGGACTTGATATGCACAAGAAGAATCAAAGATTAGTGTGAAAGAGAAACCCCAAAAGGAATACGATGATCAAGCCTTCACAGCAAGATTCAAGAATCTCAGGAATAAAAAGAAGTTTGGCTCAAGGAAGAAACCAAATCAAGAGAAAGATATGTCAAAAATACAATGCTTCAACTGTTGAAAATATGGTCACTACAAGAATTATTGTCTCGAGTTAAAGGAAAGGAAGGAAACACATGAAGCATCAATTGTCGAAGAAAGGGAACCCTCAAAGAAGGCCAAGCAAGATAAAACTTACTTCTTATTCTAAGACAAGGTAACAATATTCTTCATAATACTTGTACATACCATGTTTACATAGTTTCTGTACATATCTTGCATATATATTTCTTAGAAGATAAGATGTTCAAAGAGAAACAATACCTATGGAAGAACAACAAGATAAGGATTTCTATCAAGATGACTACAAGTCAAGAAATACACATGAAAGGATGAAGTACATCAACAACCCCTAGTGACAATTCATGTGGAAGCTATTACCATAAGTAACAGCTGCAAGATAAGCCGAATAAGAATCAAACTTGAAGAAACATGGAAGAAGCAGAAAGAAGTCAGCAATCAAGAGGAAATTAGAAAAATACTTGTGACACTTTGCAGAAGGCAATAAGGATGCAGACAGAAGCGTGGACTCTCTTAGATGGAGGGAGCCGGTTATATAATTCCAAAAGAAGAGCATGTATTCATGCTTGAAGCAAGGATTAGGAGGGAGCTAATCCTAAATAAAATGATCCGTCAAGGATTATGAAGTATCTATCCATGTTCCCATTGATGGTAGAAGCCATGAAAAGAAACACATGTTCAGTTTGACTTTAGAAGAAGTCTTCTTCAAAAAGAAGCCTTAAAGTATCCCTGGTTGTCCATCCACATCCATTATCCTATGATGCAAGGAAGAAGTTGGAATCTTTAGGGCATGGAATCTATAGAAAACTCCATGGATCCAAGAGATAAAGAGAAACATGATGATTCCAAGAGAGAAATAAAAGCAAGAACAACCAATAATTATATCGAGAATCACAAGACTACCAGCTTGGTCTGAACCCTCTAGAAGAAATCAAGCATAAGAAATGGAAGTTGTGATAAAGAACAATGTATGGAAGACTTATGAATGGAAGCATTGCGAG
>ML802223.1:187262-200901 GCA_009831015.1 Picea engelmannii
TGACTCACTTGTTCAATGTGAACATAATGCACATCTTCTTACATATTTCTATTTTGAGATTATGGTCGAGCCTTGAAGACCACACCATCCTTTATTTTATACTTGATGAGATGGGATGGCCACCTTAGAGAAACCAAATTCTATTTTTAAGAGGTCACTTTGCATGATATTTGATGAATTACTTGATGTAGCAATTTGTATTGAGGACCATCCTTTATTTTATACTTGATGAGATGGGATGACCACCTTAGAGAAACCAAATGCTATTTTTAAGAGGTCGCTTTGCACAATATTTGATTAATTACTTGATGTAGCGATTTTTATTGAGGAGATCTAGGAGGTCATTGCACTTGATCACATAGTCATTCACTTTCTTTGGGGGATTTGATCCACCTTGTTGGGATTTCTTGCTTAGATATTTGTACATGTGATATAGATCCACGTATTTTATTAGGGATTTGACTTGTCCTCTAAAGGTAGTTGGAGAATAATGTTAGTTTATGATTTCTAGAATAGATCTACGGTTTTGTTAGATATTATTATTTTGTTGAGGTAGTTGAACCAAAACTCTATATAATGGAAACTCCTCTCATTGTAATGGTTGTTGAAGGACTAATAAATGAACTCTTGGTGCTAGTATTGTGTGTTTTTTCTATGGGAGTTATTGGTGATTTGCCCTAGTGGATGAGGAAGTCTTCTACATGAATGATGTCATCTTCTATTGCTAGTATCTTCATTGGAAAATGGTTGTGAGGCATTAAAATTGGTAATGTCCTTCCATTTTACTTGTGTTTATCATTTGTGGTGAATTGCATGAATGTATGTCTCTTTATGTATGTTTATATGCACATATTAGAGATATAAGGATTACTATGTAATAAAGTCACTTTATGACTTTAGAATATGTTAATGTTCAATTTTTGTGTAAAACAATATATCCCACATTCATAAGTGGAAATAATTTGCTTAATAATTTGCTTGATGAACAATAATATATAAGGAGCTAAACTCCTTTGTAGTAGATGCACCGGTTATTCATTGATAATATCATATGGTGTTATTGTGAGAATCTTTCTTTGAGCTTAGTTATGTGACTCAACCCCATGTAGGGTGTTGGCATAGGGGTAGACCCAGGGTTCAACGCTCAAGAGCGCACCAACAAAACCCTAACTACCGGCCCTTTCATAAACACTTGCGAAGCAGATGAAGTCTCACCCGAGGTAGAGGCAGGGGTTGTTGCAGGACTCAGATATCTGCAACCTTAGATGGGACACCGATCTGTGATTATATCTTTTACAGGTACTTAGCATAGATCATTCCTCAATATTTAACCCTTATGGTACTTCACAGATAGAAAAGAGCATCGCAATGAATACTTAGACTAAAGATGATTCATTACTTAGCCACATAAATATAGATTAGATTCAACAAATCAAGCACTAAGCATCTTATATATCAGATCTAGTATTCATTCATATATCATAAGCACAGAGCATAACTAGATCTATTTAATCACAGCAAGCACTTAGCCAAGAAGAAGATAAACATATTAGGTCGAAGCATAGAGAACAATACACAAAGTTACCATGGTTCACCCCCACCCTGGGGCTACGTCCAAAAAGTCTTCTTCTTTATATTATCTCGGTCAAGCAGTTACAGCACAGAGCTTCAATGACCCCTACTTTGCACAGGACCAAAGATCTGTGCAGCTCGCTAGATCCTTCTTCCTTGCACTCAGCACAAAACTACAACAACTTGCACTGAGATTTCCAATCTCCTTACAATCTTTCACAGAGCACTTGCAATATACATCCAATCACACAGATCCAGCTACTAGCACTAAGCCTTTAGCTATACATCACATAGATGTACTACTACCATCCTATACTTACATTGCCTAAGTATCTATTTATAGATTACAAAATGTGCCTAAGCGTGGGTAAACCCATGGGCCGACATCCCTTTCCCTTTACATCAACCCAAAACCATAAAAGGGATCCAAAAATAGGTCTTGCTTCCCTAATTTCCACTTCGCGTTGCGCTCCATCTTTGGCAAGCTATCACAGTCCCAAAAATGGTCAAATATGACCAAGTATTCTTCAAAACTTGGTCAAGGGCCAATAGGCCCCCAACACTCACATGTTACTCATCCCGAGTCACTCAGGTCTGTTCAATTATGCCTTGAATGCCTCGAGCTTGGCTTGAGCTACTTCAACTTGTTGCAGTGCAAAAGCCTCCTGCTTAGTAAATTCCTGGATCACTGTGTCATTGAGCGGTCCTTCTAGGCGTTGTTCTGTAGTGATGACAACCTGTTCGAGTTCAGCTCCCTGGATTTCAAGTTCAGCGAACAGTTGGCATGCCTTTTCTTGGATTGGTTGAAGTCGTTGTGAGACTCCCATCACTTTACTTTGCAGTGTATGTGCATGTTGTTGGGTTGTGCGTTGTTCTGGGAACCTCTTCATTCTTTTGACCAGGGTCAAAGTCTTTATCTATGCCTATAGTGTGTCTGCATGTTGCTTTGCTTCTTGGAGTTGTGCCTCCAATGTCTGCAATTCTGGATTTTATGCGAGGGTTTCATAAGTCTGGGTGCTTCTAGTGCTCAGCTACTTGCATTCCAAGGAAAAGGTTTTTAATCGGTCAACTGCGCTTCGAGCAGTGGCCTCTCTTAGATATCTTATTTCTTGGGGGGTCTCGGGCATGGTGCAGAGCTCTAGATCTGTGATGTGTTGTTGGAGTTGTTGGATTAGTTCTTCCAGTTGGGTCACCTGATGTGGGAGACGGTTGTCCATATTCACTTCTATGACCATCACAGAGTGCAGTGCTTTGTGAACCCTTTCATGTACTTCAAGTTTCTCTCCTAGCAATTATGCCTTTTCTTCATCCCACTTCACTTTCAGGGAAATATTTTCCCATTCTGCCTCATTATGTTGTTCTAGAAGTGCTTTATGTGCTTGCATCAAAGCCTGGGTGTCTTGTGTTGTGTCTTCTTAAGCTCGTCGAAGGCGAGCTTAGACTTGATCAGCGATTTGGTGTAATTGAGTGGGCTCATCGCATGTTCCTGATGTTTCTCTTATCAATGGCACTGTAGAAACTGCTCAGCTGGATTGGAGTGCCTGCTGCACTTCTTTGAGTTCGCCCTTGATTCGGTTGAATAGCTCCTCCTGCTTTTCTTCTTTCTTTTCTACGAGATCTAGTGAGACATCATTCAGCGCGGAAATTAAGAAGTCGAACTCATCTGGGGTAAGGGTAGTTTTAAGTGTGGTCTAGGTGGCCTTAGATTTCTTTTGGGAGGAGTTTTTTGGTGGTGTCATATTTCTTTTCATGGATGGATCCTCCTCCTCTCTAGGTGGAGTAACCTCGCCTCTGTTTTGTTCAACTTCTATACCGCCTAGCTCGTCACCAACACCTCCCTGTGTAGGTGAGATCGAAGTAGTCTTTGTGGATGTGCTAGGGACATCTTCAACTTCGTCATCCTTCTTAGTCATGCTTGGCCTAGGTGTATCCGACATAGCTTCAGGGCTTTCCTTGTCGGACATTTCTACGAGGTCTGCTGTAATAATGAGGTCCGCCAACCATTCCTTGGTAATCTCCTCCAAGTCATCTTCTGTCAACTTGTAGTAGAATTGGAGATGATTCTTATGCTCATCACTTCGTGCTATAATATAGGTGAAGTGGTGGTCCGCGTTGAATTTCATCAAAGGTCTAAACCTATGAATTACATTTGGGGTGATTCGCGGTGTAGACTAAATTTCATTCTTCAGATGGTTGAAGTAGGTGTGGAAGACAGCATTGGAATGCCACTGCTTGTTCATGTCGCTGGAGTACCACAACATACAGAACTTCACGGATAATGGTTCAAAAGGTTCAATCTCCAGAAAAGTGGCTCCCTCTGGTAGTTCCCAAGCTATGAGTATGAGCAACCAACTAAAGTGGAACTCATACCCTTGGTCTTGCACTCCTCTGCAATCCATCTCTAACTGGTTTACAAGATACTGTGCCCAATTCATCTGTAGTCCCTCGGTGCACTTCCCTGCGAGTTCAACTATGAAGCCAGTCACTTTTGTTGGTCTGTTCTTACGAACTAACTTTCCTGTTATCAACTGACATGCAAGGCGCACTGCACCATTCTGGATAGAGGCTACCTCATAGCCTCGCGTACCCTTCTCTACATCGCCATAAGTTTCCTTTATCCATTGTGCTAGTGCTCAGTCTGAGGTCTTGCCTGGGTAAACGTCCTGTGGGTTAGGGCCTTGCATGCTAGGTCCTATGATCTGATTGATCAGAGTCGGATCCACAGTGATGCAGCAGTCCAACCATAAGTATCTGTCGTGGTAGAAAGACAACAGCAACTTGAAACATGCGTTGACTTCCTGGTGTCTTCCAAAGTGAGGGATCTTCATTACGTTGAGCAGTGTGGACTGCGCGAGGTTCTGGGTCCATGACTACGGGACAATCTTAGGATTTCTGCCTTTGGTCTTAGTTAAGTAATTATGTGGAGCTAACATGTTGTAGGTTTAAGCGATCTCCAAGGTTAAAATCATTAAATTTCAGTCATGTGAGCTTATCCTGGTCAGCACGTACTGTGCGCACCCCTTTCGGAAGATATGCGGTGATCAAGGTGTACTCAAAGTCTGTGGGTACACTGTCATGGTTAATCTTGCCACTCAAAGGTGGTATGTAAATTGACAGAATGCGCAAGATCAACTTGGCATTTGCAATATTGTCTTTGGGCTTTGTTCTTGTCTCGGTCATGGTTCTGGAAGGTCGTGCTCCGCGAGCAGTGGAGGGAGAAGCTTGGACTCCTCCTGTTGATGATGCTTGCACACCTGCAGACATCCTTTTTTCTGACATGACTCTCTCAGCCATTAGGTCAATCAAAACTTCTTCAACTACTTTCTCAAAAGCGATGAGCTCGTCCGACATACAAGCTTGGGTCCACTAGCTCAGGTGTGAAAATGAATTCAGAGTCTACGATGAACAACATGGGAACAAGGCAATGATCACAGGGTGAAGTAATCCCAAGTTTCAGGCTCAAATTCTCATTTATCAAAAGTATTTTCAATGCGTGGTGCGACGAACTAAGTAGGAAAACTTAGTAACAGTCTACTTGCAACGGATGTGGGGCCTTCATTAACTTCATTCTATTTGTTCTAGTGCTATCCAACGGTCTAGTGGGAACCCATAATTGATTTTCGACCCATTCGAGGTGGAAGGTGAATGGGTATATCGTTCCAACGGCTATATTGTTTCACCATGGCGAAGTGCCATATGTCGTTGTTCTGATATCTCAGCGAAGGTCAATTCTTGTGATTTTTCCTTCTACGAAGTTTCCTCTGGAGTCTTCGGTAACTTTTTGATTTTGGTCCTCTTCTTACTTATCTTCCTATCCTTTTTCCCAGTGAGCTTAGTCTCGGTCATCCTTTTTCCATTCTCAGTCTTATCTTCTCTCGACATAGTCACTTCACGCTGCTGAGGTTCTTTCTTCAGATCCAAGGATAATACTCCTTCATCATATGGATTAGGTATTTTGGTCTTTTGTGGTTCCTCTAATGCTCTTATAGCTTCAACATCTAGGTCCCTGGTGTTTAATAGCTGAGATCTATTCTCTTGTTCCTCCATCAAGTAGGTGATCCTTCTAGTCATAAATTCCATGAGTTCTTGCTTCTTCTATTCTAGGGATTCCTTTTCTTCTTTCCTCTAGATCTAGTCTTTTTCAATCTAGATCTTTCCTAACAAAGATGGAAATGGGGCACAGTCCTCAATAAATCTAATGACTTCAAACTCTTCCTCTATCGAAGTTCCATGGGTACTCATAGCTATCTGGGTAATTCTGCCACATAGGGTTACCATTCTTCCTTTAAACATTCTGATGGTTCCTAGTGAAGGGACCAGAGAAAGCCTTCTGAGGGTTTCCCAAGTGATTTCTGTCATAATGTTCATCGGTGTTCCCTCATCCAAAGCACATTCAATTTGAAAGTCTCTTATTCTTACTTTGATTTTCTCTTTTTCTTTGAAGATCTCTGACAAACTGACATCCTTATGATCATCTAGAGTTTCTTTTATTTTCAGTAACATGATCTCTGATTCTTTCTGGGGTTCTTCCATATTTATAGTCTCTTGATCTCCTTCAGAGTTTTCTTGTTCCATATTTAGTTTTTCAAGTCTAGCAATCATTCTAGGGCAATCCAATACTTCATGGTCCATAGCTTTACAACAGAGGCAGCTAGGGTTTCTCCCAGGGCATTCCTTAGCAAGATGTCATGGTCTTCTGCAATTGTAACAAAGAGTTAATCCTCTCTTTCTCATCCATGATCCCCAACTCTTCTTGTACTGCGCGCTAGGATCATGATGGCTAGCCTACAAAAACTTCTTTCTAGGATCCTGCATCCATTGGCTAGTCCAAACATTCTTTCTATGCATAGGTATAACATATATTTCACTATTTCTATTCATATCAAGCTTTCTTTTATCTAACAATGCTCTACTTTTTAGGCTAGGACAAAATCTATCAAGCGTACCTAAATTTATGCTTCAAAAACAAAAAAGTTCCACTTATCTTACCTATATAGAGCACAAAGCTTTCAGATCTAAAACTTGAACTATTCTTACCTTTACTTAGAGGCTAAAGCTTACAGATCTTACCTCTTTTTTGCGGAAATTTCTACTTTTACCTTTCTTAGAGAATAAAGTGTTTAGATCTCACTTATTTTCTTCAGTATCAACCTCTTTCTTGCAGATCTGACCTCTTTCCTTCAGATTTAACCTTTCTTTCTTGGCACAAAGCTTCGTAGGTCAAGTAGAATACTGTGCACTAGGGAAACAGATCTACACATAGATCTTATTTCGCACAAATCTTTTTATTCTTTAGTTTCCAGCAATCACAGTTCTAGGTCCCGGCAACAGAACCATTTGTTGGCAAACCCAGGGTTAAACACTCAAGAGCGCACCAAAAAAACCCTAACTACCGGCCCTTTCGGCAACACCTATGAAGTAGTTGAAGTCTCACCTGAGGTAGAGGCAGGGGTGGTTGCAGGACTCATATGTCTGCAACCTTAACTGGGACACCGATCTGTGATTATATCTTTTACAGGCACTTAGCATATATCATTCCTCAATATTTAACCCTTATGGTACTTCGCAAATAGCACAGAGCATCGTAGTGAATACTTAGACTAAAGATGATTCAGTACTTAGCCACATAAATATAGATTAGATTCAGCAGATCTAACACTAAGAATCTTATATATCAGATCTAACATTCATTCATATATCATAAGCATAGAGCATAACTAGATCTATTTAATCACAGCAAGCACTTAGCCAAGAAGGAGATAAACACATTAGGTAGAAGCACAGAGCACAATACACAAAGTTACCATGGTTCACCCCCACCCTGGGGCTACATCCACAAATTCTTCTTCTTTATATTATCTTGATCAAGTGATTACAGCACAGAGCTTCAATGACCCCTACTTCGTACAGGACAAAAGATATGTGCAGCTCGCTAGATCCTTCTTCCTTGCACTCATCACAAAACTACAACAACTTGCACCGAGCTTTCCAATCTCCTTACAATCTTTCACAGAGCACTTGCAATATACATCTAATCATACAGATCCAGCTACTAGCACTAAGCCTTTAGCTATACATCACAGAGATGTACTACTACCATCCTATACTTACATTGCCTAAGTATCTATTTATAGATTACAAAATGGGCCTAAGCGTGGGTAAACCCATGGGTCGACATCCCTTTCCCTTTACATCAACCCAAAACCCTAAAAGGGATCCAAAAATAGGTCTTGCTTCCCTAATTTTCGCTCCGCGTTGTGCTCCATCTTTGGCAAGCTGTCGCAATCCCAAAAATGGTCAAATATGACCAAGTATTCTTCAAAACTTGGTCAAGGGCCAACATAGGGTTTCCTCATTTAGTGATCCATCTCATGTTGTAATATCACTTGTAGTTCATTTTTTATAAGTACACAAACTCATGGACATTGGATTTATCTACACCGTAGGCTAAACATTCTACGAAACGATGATTTTTTCTAGGGAGATTTTCCCAAAATCCAGTGAGAAATTGTTAGATTCGTATATTTGAGTGATTATTTCTATATAATCCGAGTTCCCTAGGGGTTTTTCAGCATGCTGAATCCATTTCTACATTCAGAAATGGATTTTGAACAACAAAAAATAGTGATTCGTGTAAATTTATATCATCAGATTCTGGCAAAAAAAAGCCATTTCATAGAACAACTAGACAACGCCTTTATCTACAATAATAAATTCATATTCATAAACTTCTGAAGTATAGGACCACAATATAGTTCATTTTTTATAAGTACACAACCTCATGGACATTGGATTTATCTATAATAATAAATTCATATTCATAAACTTATGAGTTATAGGACAACAATATAAAACATAGGCACTAGTACCACCTTTTAACAACCATAAAATTATGTAATAAACTCCTTTATTTTTGTTAAAACAGATCTGAAAATTATTGTTATCCATTATACTTCAGAACTGTCCAAAACAATCTAGAAAAACTACATTTGTTGCATCTTAATCTAGGCTGGAAATTCTCTTAATCTAGACTGGAAATTCTGATAAACAAGTTTGCCTTTTCCAACTGTTGTTCCTGTGATTGATTCTAAGGCTCAAAGAATAATGTCAGGCATCAAAGATTTTAAATGAAGTATTTTAATGAGTGATTTTTTTCTACCTTCAGTTTTCTGAGAAATAATCCTTAAATGAAATTAATGATAAGATGGTACAGAGGTTGTATCTCATTATCCGAGTCGCAATTATAATGTCAAATGGTGTAGAAATGATTTACAAAACTGTTAAAACAAAGTCAGGTATCAATTACAAACAAGTCTCACCTTGTTTGCAGAAGAAGAGAAGTAGAAGATGCACCCTTGAAAAGGAGATAAAGATGTAGTAATTCACACAGATCATAGGTCTTGTTTTACTCATAGTAATAACAGAGGAAAAGTTGTTACTGAATGAACTGTTGATATATTATTATCACACTATATATAGTACTAAATTGCAATCATTCACTCTTCAAGAACTACAAAAATAAATTCAGAGAGATGGAAACACATAGGAAACACATAAGTCAAATTGAACGAAACTTAGAATCTTTGTCTGCACTTGTATTAATATTCAAAAAAGTATTATTTTTTACATTCGACAAGAAGCAACCTCGAATAGATCTAAAATATGTCTATTTATACAATAATTGTCTCAACTGAAAATGGTTGGACTTCCCACAATATATGCCTAAAAATAGAATACATCTGAATAAAATAATAGCATGTGAATATTGTTGAGTTTTGTTGGCACTCCATCTATGTCTTCGTCTGCTTGTAGATGTGCTCATTTTCCTTTGATTATTAAGCCAGGTACACATTTCCATTAAGGCCACCATAATCATTTTTCTTACTGTCTTTGCCATTTAATTCTATTTCCATATGTCCCTTCGAATACATTCACTGGGATAAAGAATTGCAGTTGAAGATATGGGGGGTTAATTGAACAGATAGCTTAGCGTTGGCTCGTTATGGGTTATCTAACAGTTACATGGAAGAGTAACTATTCACGACTAGGATAATTTGGGGACAAGTGTCCAACAAGGAGGTGGGATGAGTGGATGCGAGAATGTAGGTGGTAGGGTAGACGGTATCAGGAGTGTGGAGGGTGTGACATGCTGGAGGGTGGAAAGTAGAGTGGGTGGAGGAAGTGGACACTACGTATGTTCCTTCATTTTCTCCCAGCTACACTAGATTTCCTCTGTTCATTGACTTGGGTGCACATGTCCATCAATTATACCCCAAATATTGAAGGCTCAATCCTTTCATTCAATTCAAAAGAAAACACATTTTTATGTATTTGTGGCAGCTTCTCCTAGATCTTATTCACTTCTTGGACTATGACCTGATATCATGAACTTGGATTAACCAACAATTCATTGATTTTAAGAAAATCGATTTGGCTCATTTGTTGGATGGTCGCCTGAGTATTTTCCTTGTTCTTTCTAGAGCTTTGTTGGTTCATTTCTATCTCGATCTACCCCAATGCCTCTGAGATATTATTTCCTTCGAACTCAATCAAATTTTCATTTATTGAAGATAATGCATCTAGACAAGCCTCTTTTACATCTCTGGCAAGTTTCTTTCCTTCTTCCAGATTTGTTTCCCAGGATTTTAAATCCATTTCACCTTTTACTTGTTCAGAATGAGAGAGAAGGGTAAGACCATGGGTATTAGCTTCCTACTTCCATATGATAACCTCTTGAAACTTAGATCAGGTTGTGCAGGCCTCTTTTTCCTTGACATAAATATTTTTTAGAGAAAGGTCTACTTCCTGATAGCATTTATGAATAGCATCTACTTTTTGATAGAGCTCCTGATGGGAAAATTTTAGCTTCTCATTGATTTCTGAAGCTCGTGGTTTGAAGGCAGTAATATCTATTGTTACGTTCTCTGTTAGGGTCAATTTGTCCTACAGTTGCTCAATCAAATCATCATGCAAAGTGATAAAACCTTGGTTGGTCTGTGAACTCTGGTAGAGAAGCTCAAGGTTATCCTATAACTTCTTCATTGGATGATAATAACTAGCCCTGATTTGTTCAATGTCATGGTTCATCCTGCTTCTAACAATTTGTTTTGTAGTATGTATCTCATTCTGCAATTTCTCTACCAAGAGACATTTTTGTCGCAGTTGTTCGGTTAAATTGTTCATTGACCATTGATTGGCAGTGGAAAAATCCCCTAGTGAACCTACAACTTCTTTCACAAACTCAGGATCATCTTGGTCTTTCCCATCATACACCAATCTTTGCCTTCTAGTGGCTACTCCATCCTTTTGGTGAGATTTTCTTTTTACAATAGTTTTTGTTTCTTGTTGAAAAAGAAATTTGAGGGAGGCGTCTCTTTAGGAAAGATAGGAGTAAGATCACCTACAAAAGTTAGTTAGGAACTAGGATTTCTGAAGTTGGTCTATTAAGGGGTTAATGATGTAATGGGAGAAATAATTTAAGTGGAATGTGTTGGACACACCTACCACACTTAGAGGGGGGGGGGTGAATGATTGTGGGGATATTTTTCCCAAAACTTCCCTCTTACACAAAAATCATTAGTTAGCATTTGAAATTTACTCATTACTCATTGTTGTCATTAATAATCATTTAGATGTGAATACATATCAACAACATATATCAGCAATATATCATCAACAAATCATCTCCACAAGGAACACAAGTTGTATGTACAATTTTTCTTTATATTATGGACTTTAATCCGGGGGTTTTTCAGCAACAACTTAATAGAGTAAAACTCTACAAGAGCACCAAATCTATATGCAAGAATCATCTTACATTCTCAGCACCAATTGAGATGAGGAAACAATCCTCAACAGATATCAATCTGTACCATAAACAAGTGCATCAACCATGCACCAACCTGTGCCAAACAACCTGTAATCAACATGTACCATAAACAAGTGCATCCAACCATGTACCAAGTATATACCAATCATGTGTCAAATACTAATAAACAATGACTCATAAATATGTACCAACATCATCAACTATACACCTCATGTATGTGCCAACTCATCAACTGCTTGTCTCAACCATGACTAGTTTTGGATTAGTCAACAACCCTAACTTGAAACAATAATAACTTTGTACTTGTAATAAATAAATATCTAAAACTGATATACAATGTTATTCATTGTGTTTTATGCAATTCCTCCAGGTTTAACTACTTGGAACCTCTCATAAAAGTAGTTATAGCGAAAATGGCATACCTTGCTAAATTCTGGCTTATTCTAGAGAGTGACCTTGTAGAGCCTGCCCCTCACAGAATATTTGTTGAATCAATCTGAAACTATTACATAGAATACTAAATAATGTAATATAACCAACACATTTGGTCTCACTAAATTTGGATGTATTATGAATAATTTATGACATTTTTACCCGAAACACCTGTTTTAGACTAGTTTCAGGACTAGCCACAAACCCTATTTTCCACGGAGTGTATATCCAAAAATACAACGACCCACAAGATAAAAATTTTACCACCGATACTTGGATATGTTTCCTCAATGGAATATGAACATCATGGTCTGAATCATTATAGAAAAAAAGAAATATTACGAAAATGGTGAGATGACCTGTAAATAACATACCTTAGAAAGCATCATGAAAAGAATTTATCCTCCCTTGAATTACGGCTCTCTTTTCTTCACCTTCCCTCTGAAGTTTGGCTTATATATCCTTTGGTTAACTCAGTCACCTACAGATATTCAATATGCTCAAGTGTTCCACACCAAAAATGCTCAAGAATCTCTCCACCAATACTCCAAAATATATTCTCACAAGAAGCTCTCCATTGATCCACAAAAAGGATGATCTACAAGAGACCATTGCTATATTATTTATACTTTCATTCTCTAGGTCACTTAACCCATTTTTAGGTCACTTGACCCATTTCTAGGTCACTTAACCTATTTTCCTTATTTTAGGGTTAACCACTTTCCATAAATAGAAAGTTCTCCAATACTTTATCACTTAAATATCCCTTCTTGATTTTGTCACCTTACTTTATCATTCTTGATTTTGTCACTTCTCTTTATTATTTAAAAAATCCACCTTGACTTTGTTACTTTACTTTATCATTTAAATAATGATTTCTTCTTTTAGGTCACTTAACCTATTTTCCTTATTTTAGGGTTAACCACTTTCCATAAATAGAAAGTTCTCCAATACTTTATCATTTAAATATTCCTTCTTGATTTTGTCACCTTACTTTATCATTTCTTGATTTTGTCACTTTACTTTATCATTTTTAAATAATGATTTCTTCTTTTAGGTCACTTTGACTTATTTGACCTTGGGGGCTTCAAACCTTCATATGGGGGTCCTCCAACTTCGTAAGGCCATAACTCTCAAACCACGAGGAGTTATGTGACATTCAACATACCACCAGAAATGGTATGACAAGCACTATCCATCTAGGATAGTTTCACCAATAACTTCATTGATCTTAATCTCATTATTCCACATACAAGCATGGGTCCTCCAACCATTCTTCTAGGATAACTCAATCCGCAAAGCATCTTCCCGTGAGGGATTTCACCATAAGGGGACCACTTTTGAGTTCATCCATTTGTGCACCTTATCAATCATGATAAGACAATAATGAGTTATCTATAGATTTTTTCAACAATGCATCATATACCAATGAAACCACATCGATCCATCATGTATCAATGACAACTCATTGATCCATATTCATCTATGCATTCTCATCAAGGAATACATATTACATTACATCAATCAGCAATCAATCAATCCTTTGGCATCAATCAATCACTTGACATCAATCAATCAAACCATTGGCATCAATGACAACATGATCCAACAATCTCCCCCTTTGGCATTGATGGAAATACCAATATTGATGTCAACACCAATTCCAATTATTGATGTCAACATGTAGATAAGACATGCTCTACATCAATAGTCAATGTGACTATCTCTCCCAAATGTGACTATCTCTCCCAATCAATAATCATCAATCACATCAATGTGACTATCTCTCCCCCTTTGACATCAATG
>ML802223.1:207584-238722 GCA_009831015.1 Picea engelmannii
TTGAAGAATTGCAGAAATTGAAGAAGTCTCAGGAAGCATTATCAGGTTCTATGTGATGATTGGCTGATGGTGATGATTTAATGTAAAGTTTTATTATCTCTCATATATTCTTGGGTGGAAGGAAGGGGCAAGGATGGAGAGTTCAAATATCTCTTGATATTCGAGGATTTTATCTTCCTCTTGGAGGTTTATCCCTCCCTCTACATTTGGAAGTTGTAGCTACCTTTGGAAGTCATTACTTCCATTGAACAAAAACTATTGATTATTTCTCATATATTGTGCATGGTGTATTGTGGTGTATTGGTGTAACTCTTATACTATTGTTCATTGCTCATTGGATATAATTGAATGGTTTAAGTATAATTTGAAAAAGTTTTTTAAATTGTACTTGATATTGATTCACCCCCCTCCCAGAATCAACAAAATCTGGTCGTAAGTCTCAAAAATTCTTAGATTAATACATCTAATATCAGGCGTGAACTTGTGTATTATAAATCTACAATTCTTAACAATCTAATAACCCTTGAGTCAAATTTATAAGTGCGTGTTACCACTCAAACTATACCCTAGGAAAAAATGTCCTAACCTCAATAGGAGAGCCTAGAGGTACAACATGCAAACTACCGATTGTCATCTCGGTAGCCTTGCTCCACACTTCAGACTAAGGAAACTAAGCTACCCTAGCCCAGGGGGAATCCATGTGGTCTATCTAGCCTAATCAATTGTAGAAATGGAAGAGTTACTTGGACTAGATTGACTAAGACAACTAGCAATGTTATCAACTCACTCTCAACGATAAAAAAAAGTTAATATGTGCAAATTGTTACTAGTTTTAACAAGCCATATATGATATAACATTTAAACGATGTGCTTGTTATAAAGTTTGATTATAAAGAGTTGGAAAACTAATAGAGAAAATATGACATTGAGTTAATTAAGCTACTACATTAATTAGCTCACTATGTCATCAATTACAACCATGGAAACATTGAAATATTAGATGAAAATAAAATGGCATCAAAAGGATTGACCCAAAGATTATGTCACGTGTTCCACTATGTCCATTAAATTATCATTACAAATTTCCATTAAATTATCATCACACATTGAGATTCCGGAATAAGATGACTTGATTTCCATCCAACTTGAGTATGCCAACAAGTGGGATTGTGTCCTAAGTTTATATGAAATGCTTGTCAATCCATAGTTGTAATAACTTTGATTTTAGGACAATAGAATGAATCACATACCTTAGTTTGTTGCTATCATATTTAGGAAAACAGTGATCTTAGATTGTGAAATGATTTTAAACCACCATCATTGCAAAGATTGAGTGTGACATATTATGTTGTAGGTACAAGATGTATGGTTTAAAAATGTATTCTGGAACTTGCCAAATGAACAATAAACAGTGAAATTATTACAGTCCCTTGTACCAAGAGCGAGTTAGTACAACATTAATTATAGGACAATCACATTTAAAGTATATGAATTCAAAATATGTGGAATTTGTTAGATTAAGTGTTGTAGCAGTGAAACGTCAAATGTTTAGATGTATCCAAGGTTTTCCCACTGCCTTATATGATCATAATCACCATCAAGTCATATCATTAAATTCTTTATCTTTAGAATAATAAAATTACCCTGATATCCTTCATAACAAAGCAGTAAATACCAAATCGTTGGCCTAGATATCAAGTCATTCCATGATATGGTGCATCTTTTGTTTGATAACAACTTTAAGATTGTCTATGCGCCCAAATGATGCAAGGTAATGATGTACTTACCATGGAAACGACAGAAAGTGTTCATGTTATAAACTTAATTCAAGGGAAGAGAAGGAAAAAATATCAACATCAAAACACTTCATTGAATAATGAATTGGTTTATTAGCTTGAAAGTGTTATGCCCATAAGACACAGTTAAACCATGAATACTTTAGATTTACTTTAGTGTTATGCAATGAATTGATTTACCTCTTTAAAGCCTTAAGAATGTGAGAAGTGTTAAACGTTGCCAAGTGTTAAGTTTAGAGCCAATGTAATGAAAAGAGAGCGACGAAATGAAAATTGAAAAATGAGCTTTAACACTTAGTGTCATCAAATAGTTATGTGTTTTCCAGCATTAATGAAAAGAGATAAACTAGGTGTTTCCCCCTCAAGGGAAATTACTTCCAAACCACCCTCTGAGGGGTGCATTGATGTTGTTTGACGAACTCTCTTGCTCATATCTACTAGTTCACGCCTGATCTTCTAGTTCTTCCAACCCTACATCATCCATAATTTCTTTCAAATGGCTCTACCATGGTCTATCAACTCCTATGCTTTACACCTCAGATTATATGTGCTTGCACATATGGTACTCCATGCTTCATATTTTTAGTTTATGCACTATGATTTCATGTGTGGGTTCCTTATCTAGAAGTGATGTGACGGTTTCTAACCTTGTCGTGAAATTAATAAACATTGGTTAGATCTTATAACACTTCTTAAGTCTAATAATTTTATTAATTTGTCTCATTTTACCATGGGGGGGATAATTTTCATTAGATGAATATGTCATGACTTACAACTAATTGTATTACTGGTGATTTAGTTGAGTAGTGTATCCATATCCTAACCACATCTAACACTTTCCATCATTTCCCTTTCACTACCATCCCATTCATAAAATAATATTATCCCTACTTATGTTCAACTTATCAAATTTCATCCAACAAGGTCTAAATGAAGAAAAATGTAATCCAAAGTCAAATAAAGCCAAAAAGGCTAGAGGTGAAGAGAAATAATGTTTAAAAATAATAATAAAACTAAATCTATGCCACCTCATTAAAAAGGCCCAACGCCAAGGTCCTATGCTAAAAATGCATATCTAAAGAAAACAACTAAGAAAAATCAAAGAAAATACAAAAATGGGTGATAAAAAGGTGTTGAGCTAGTAACTCTAAGCCAATCTCCCTCTTAAAAGGCTTGCAAGTACAAAAAACTAAGATTCCTATCTCAAAAAGGTTATTGGACCAATAAAAGACCTTATACATCATTAAAATGTCCTTGACAGTCAAAACATAAAGTTTGTCTTCCTTTTCCATCAATTATTCATTAAATATACTTATCTTTAATTAAATTGCCTATGAATACTTTTTTTCCTAGGAAATTGACACATAATACAAGTAACATTGTCACAACATGGTAAACTTAAACAATTTATAAAATTGACCTATGTTAAGTTGTTGTTAGAATATATTATTTAATGTGTGCTGCCTAATGACTTGTTTTCAAGCTTGATGCATCATTATAGGTGGGTGCCCCACATTAGAATATGTGCACTATGCCTCAAGATCCATGTCAATGCATTGGGATCCATGTCACTGCCTAGGGATCTATGACAGTGTGTTGGACGATGAAAAGGATGTCACATCATCATCATGTGCCACATGGACCATTCCTAGAGGGTGCACTTGCTTTCTTGGACCATTTCTTGGGGTGTTGATGTGGTTAGAGCACATTTTTTAGAGAAGCCAGCTTCAGGAACAATTATCTTTTAATAAAATGCCCAAAATTCTACTAGATCAATGAAATTGGATGCAAAATGACCATGGGATTTCCAAAATGGGGTTTTCATAGAAAATCAAGCAACAATTGACCTAGTTACGATGTTGCTAGAATTTGTTAGGAAAATATTATTGCTGCCTTTTAAAGTCGCACGTGAAGGGCACATTTTATCTCTCTTAGCCACATGTGTGGATGGTAAAAGCATCCTCTAGGGTGCACGTCTCTATTTGACTAGTCCACTTACATGTTTGAGTTGGTTGAGGAGGTTATTTCATGAAATATTGTTTTATTAGCTCAAAATGGTTTTATAGCATGGCATTGAGAATGCCTCTTGTTTTAGCTCATGGTTTTTTCTTGAGCACATTGTATTGCCACATGATATTGTACTAGAACATGGTTTGCTACTCATGGTTTTGTGAGGTGCCTTATCTATATAAGGAGGGCTCCTCTCTCATTTTTCATGGTTGGAATGAATTGGAAGACACACTTTGCTCAATTTTGGTGTAGATTTTTGTCTATCTTCTTGAGTATGTTGTTCTATGTTTAAATATAAAAGGTTTTTGGCATACAAGAGATATTGAGGAAAGGGTTATTGCAATGGAAATAGGGTATGATGCATGTCTATTTTATTTCTTTGTGAATTTGAAAGTTAGATCTTATCATTGAAGTTGAATATCTTAGGGTTTTAACTTCTCACCCTAGATCCATGATTTAATTATTTAAGTTTGCAATACTTAGACTTAATCTAGAAATAGTTTATCCCCCCTGTGATTCTTGTGTAGCCTAGGTTTCCTTAGATTGATGCTCACCAAGCATTCTCCAAGAGACGTATGGGGACTTCAACATCAAAGGTGAAGAGGGAATTTATTCAATGAATGGATTAGACTCCATGCCCAATGGTAGATTTGATTTTCTCATTTATTTCCTAACCATCTCAAATTTTAATTTTTCCCTTTTCTTTTAATTTTTGTTTTAATAAGTAATCTAATGTGCTTTCAAGATTAATTTTTGATCTAGACCTCTGGATCCAAATTTAATATTAATTGCTAAATATTTTGGCTTAAACATCACTCGTGCTAACCCTTTATCCCATGCTACATAATCTTGAGGTTTGCAAAAGTAAACTAGCTTAGCTAGACAAAATTTTGGGTTTAGATCTAACTCCTTTCATTTTAATTTTATGGATCTAACATTTTTTCTTTCTTGAACTCTAATGTGCATAGTCTAATATCTCACTTGGGGTTTATTTCTCAAAATGTTTGGAAAATATATGCTTTAATATTGATCGTGCTCCAATAACAAGGGCTTCATGGGTTAACACTAGGTTTAAATGAATGGATGTCATTGGTAATGCTATGCCTCACTAATTAAGCAAAAAGACTTGAGATTTCAGCACTTAACTTCACTTCCTAAAGGTGATTTCTTGATGAGCATAATTAACACATCCAACAAGGATTTTCATGGCTTAAAAGTCCAATACATCATTTGATTATTTTGTAGCATCATGAACACATTTTTGTCAATCCCACTAAACATTTAAGTGTTTCAATGCATGAAATGATTTGGCATAATTCAGTTTTTTCGCATGTGATAAGGGCTTGAAAGTTACAAAATTGATCTAGGTGGATATTGGTGGCCACCCACCTTTTCCAACTGGCTCAAAACAGTTTTCTGGCAATTTTGGTAATTTACTATTTTTAGCAATTTTAACTTATGAGGCTATTTTGAGGGCCTAAATGAAGATTTTTTGAGATATAGCTTCTCTATGATGGCCTAAGGAATGATTGAGATCCAAAAATAAATCTCCTCGACGATACCTTTCCAATAGGCTATCATACGCCTAAAACGGATATCGTATGCAAAAGTTACGACCCCGGGAAGTTGATGTACTAACTTACCCAAATGGGACCCACATGACTTTTGGCGCTTCATCTCCTAGGGTTAGGTTTTTGGATGTCTAGGTTTTTTGGAATTCCTGGTTATTGTAAAAAGGCCTTTAGAGCCTCATTGTAATCATCTTCTTGCGAATGCGAGTAGCTGTCACATCTCTTCTCAGAGATACGCTGCCACCATTCTAGCGAGTCTTTCACTCTGTATTTTAATAGTCTCTATACATTTATTTCACTAAAAGAAATCGTTTATCACTGTATCTCTATGTTTTTGGTTGCATCTCTGATACATTTATGTTATATTATTGGATATTCATGATATCTCTGTGCATTTCTTTATTATATCTCTGCTCTCATTTCGTGTCGAAATTAATCCGGACTAGTGGTATCAGAGAAGGCTGCTCTTGATCGTTTTTCTCAGTGCATGTCCCCGACGATGTCCGAGTATAGAAATTTGGGTCTCGAGCTTGTCTCTCTTAAATAAAATTGCTCTCGCACACCCAAGAAAACCTCAATGGTGGAAGAAAAGAAAAATGACGGAGCAGATGATCTTATCAATCTGTTGCTTGAGAAAGCTCTCACGCGACAGAGGGACAAAATGATGGAGAATTTTTCCCACATCCTTCAACGCCTAATAATAGTAGCAGGCGCATCTTCATCAAGCGGCCACTTTGGAGGCACCTCGCCTTTCAAGGTACAATTTAATTTTGATGTTCCTGTATTTGAAGGACAAATAGATGCAGAATCCCTAGAAAAATGGTTAACTCTACTAGAAGGTTATTTCTTTGTTCACAATTTTTTCGACAAAGAAAATATCACCTTCGCACTCCTTAAAGCTCTCCCTCATGTCAAACATTGGTGGGAAACTTACTGTGAGAAAAGTTCCATAGAGGAGTCTGGAATATATGGGCCCGAGCTCACTTGGGATTTTTTTGTGGATGCGGTAAAGGAACAGTATTACCCTGTTGGAAACTATGAGGACCAGTACATGAGATGGAATACTGTGGGGCTCTACACAGATACATCCAGACTAAAATGGATTTTTTGGACATCTCATCACTTGGTGTTGCTTATCGATATGTTGTTAAAATCAAGTATAAATTTAAGCACCAAAAAAAATGGGAGTTTGGGTCTGCAAATCCACAACAACCAAAGTATGACAAAGACGACCCTAACAAATAGTCTCCCGAAAACTAGTCCAAGCCACATGAAAAGAAGGGTCATGGGAAGACAAAGAAGGACACTGGAAAATGGTGTGATTTCCACAAAATCCCCTGGCAAAACACCAATGAATGTCACTCAAAATAGTCATTGGTGGCCAAGATCAAAGACAAGGAATTAAACCCTGATTCAAAATCTGATTCTGAAAATACTGGTAAAGGAACCTCATCTCACCAGAGGTCATCAAACATTTGGGATTGTCGACAACACCACACCCGCAACCATACAACATCGGGTGGCTTCTCCAAGGACGAGATCTTTGTGTCATCCAACAGTGTTGATTATCATACGGCATCCAAACCTTCAAGGATGAGGTATTATGTGATGTTTCCCCGCTGGACATCTGTGATGTCCTCTTGGGCCAACCATATATGTGGAGACATCATGTTGTTTATGAGTCTCGACCCTGTAGTGTCATTGTTACTTTGGGGGGTCATCTCTACAAAATACCAGAGGTAGTTCCAACTATTGTTCCACCTAAACAGTGTCACAAGGTAGTATCTCACACTGCAAAATTCAGCTTCTTCACAATCTGTTCAAAAGGGGAACAGAAGGACACTGCAACCACTACAGCCTCGCCCCAAGCACCTTCTATTCAACAGAAGCAGGTCGAAAAAGTTGCAGCACAGCACAAAGATTCCTTCTGCACACAGGCATCTCATGTAGCCATATTGGCTAAAAAGGTCCAACCCTTCCAGCCACATGTCCGTGACAACCTTCAACAAGCTAAGCAGCGCAACTTCTCCAACAAGGCAAGTAGCGCCTCAAGATGCAGATTTAGTAAACGCTTTTCCCTCTCCCCCAGGCACTCAACGCAATGGAGACCATTATTTCCTAAGGAGGGAGGATTGATCCAGGTGGCTATCGGTGGACACCCACCTTTTCCAACTGGCTCAAAATAGTTTTTTGGCAATTTTGGTAATTTACTATTTTTAGCAGTTTTTAACTTCCGAGGCTATTTTGAGGGCCTAAATGAAGGTTTTTCAAGATAGAGTTTCTCAATGATAGTTGAAGGAATTATTGAGACCCCAAAATGAATCCCCTCGACAATACCTTTCCAATGGGCTATGATACACCTAAAACGAAGATCGTATGCAAAAGTTACAACCCCTGGAAGTTGATGTACTAACTTACCCAAACAAGGCCCATATTACTTTTGGCACTTCATCTCCTAGAGTTAGGTTTTTGAATTTCTAGGGTTTTTGGAATTCCTGGATATTGTAAAAAGGCCTTCAGAGCCTCATTGTAATCATCTTCTTGTGAATGCGAGTAGCTGTCACATCTATTCTCAAAGATAAGTTGCCACCATTCTAGTGAGTCTTTCACTTTGTATTTTTACAGTCTCCGTACATTTCTTTCATTAATAGAAATCATGTATCACTATATCTCTATGTTTTTGGTTGCATCTATGATAAATTTATGTTATATTATTGGATATTTTTTATATCTCTGTGCATTTATTTATTATATCTCACTCTCATTTCATGCCGAAATTAATCTGGATAAAAAATCGTCAAATATCTTGGTTTAGTACAACACTTTAATGCATCGTTTGAGCTTATTTAAAATCTTGAGCAATACCTCAAGAAAATCGATGAAATAATTGATAGTCAACCTAGTCCTTAAGCCAAGAGATTCACCATTTATAAGGTTGTTTTGAGGGGTTTATATGTTTACTAGTATGTTCCTAATCTGAAATGGTAAACATCTTTAACATGCAATTTAAAACGGTCATCTAAGATTGATACTCTTCACTTCTAGTATTTGTTTTTACATGGTTCACTAATGTTTGGGTATTGTTGTCAACATTGTTGAAATGCTCTACATAATATATTTGATCTATGACATTTCTTCTTCTTCTTTTTTTGAGGAAACTCTCGCAGAAAACCCTTCAAATACTTCTCCATGATCCATGGATGGTAAACAGGGTAAACTGTCAACCCTGATTACGGGCCCTGAACCCAAGGGGATCAAGAGATTCAAGTTGATATTAGGGTAGCTACGGGAGGTATTTACCTCCATGTGTAACCCTGACGAGAATAGAATATCTGGGAAGCAAGAAGAAACCCTAAAGAATTGGACATAACCCTAGAAGACAAGTCGACTAAAGGAAATATTTAATATTAAGTGTTTAGCCTCCAAAATGAGAAGTCGGCCCAGACAGCTCAGGAAAAATAGTATAAATACAAGAAGCCAGATCTCATTTGGTACACACATCTCGCAACTGCATAAATGTACAAGTGCGCACTGCAGAAACTGGGTAAGTGTGCAAGTCTGGAGAGTAGTTGCAGCTGCAGCTACTGCAATCTGTATTCTCGGTTTAGGATTGTACCTTCTATTGGTTGTGGTTTGGAATTTCTTCCCTGTATACTTTCTCTAGAGAGAGGTACGCTACATCGATTGTCTATTAGGCCTAGGGTTTTCTTTTAGAATCATTCTCTGTCAAGGTTAAGGTGCTCGGGGGTGGCTTCAGCCTATGGTTGGGTGACAATATTGCTATTGTCTATGATTAAACAAGAACATCTATTATTTCTAATAGGTTATGGGCCCACACTATATTTGGATAGTCCAACCATTGGAAGATAGATTGGGAGGATTTGCTCAGTTACAGTTGCAGTTGCAGCCAATTTTTGTTGCAGCAACAAAACCCTAACCCTCTTGTTGAGGCACCTTAAGTGAAGAGATTAACCTAATTTTTGGATAGCCTAGTGTGCCCTAACCCATCACACCTCCTAGTACTCTCAATAAGCTAATATTCCAAGTTTGATTTTTTGGTCAAAGCCAAAGGTAGACCAAGTCAAAGTCAAAGGTTGACCAAGTCAAAGAATTTATGACTTACTCTATGAAGTTAGAAAAAAAGTTAGAAGGAGATTCTAACTTCAAAGTGTGGAAGACAAGCATTGACCTCGTCCTTGCCAAGAATAAAGTGTTGGATATCGTGGAAGGAAAGATTGTGGAACCACAGTTCGAAGAAGGAAAAGAGAAGGAACCTCAGAACATTGCAGTTATGGAGAAGCTCAAAGACAATGACAACAATTCCATGAGTATCACAGTGGACTTTATAAAAGAACACTTGATACCCTACATATCCCATCTTGACTCATCTAAGAATATGTACGATGCCCTAACAAACCTCTTCTCAGTCAGAAAAATTGGACAAGTAATGAGTCTAAAGAATGAGCTCTGTGACATGAAAATGAATGATGATGATTGTTATCACATGAAGTTGCCTTGGGTATTTTATCCCTTAGGTTTTAATTTTTAGCCTTTAGTCTTTAGGTTTGCTTTATTTTTTCTTTTTTTGATTTTCTTAGGTTAGTCTAAACAAATAAAGACTTGGGTTTTGGCTCACTTTTGGCCCACACATAGATTTTAGCCTAGGTTCATTTTATGGTTCATGTCTTTGACTCACCTTTTGACTTGACACCAAGCATAATCGACCCCATGATCCTAATGAATTGACATATCACTCCATCCACTCATGCTCTTTATCCTTTCCATGCTGTCTCTATGTTCGTTAAGGGGGTCAAATCAAATTTTGAAAAGGGCGTTGCCAACTCACTAGGAGTTTCAGTAGCACACCTTTTGTCCTATATTCCTTTACCATAAGTCGCCATAATCAGTTGATGTCATGATTTCCATTGTTTTCAGTGCCCTTGTCTTTAAGAAGGAATGTCGAGATTTGATCATTTATGAGCTTGCTAACTATTTATCAATTTGATTTTTTATCCCAAGCTCGGTGCTGCTGAAATTACTAGTTCAGACCAGCTACAGATTGTGCTATGGGATCGATTGTCAAAGCTAATTTGGAGGTTGAGGTGGATGTAGCAGTTTTATAGCTTGTTGCAGATCCTCCATCATCAGCCACAATCTCTAGGTATTCTGTGAGTCCTTTCAACTGCATGGGAAAGTCTCAAGATACCCCTGCCTCAGCTTTTGGTAGCACCTGGCACTGTACACTGCATCCTCTCTCATCCATTTGCATCTGTAGCTCTTATTCCACAAACTTCATATCCATTTGCCGACTGAATTTCACCTATTCTATAGGTCAAGCCATTTTGCTTTTGAATCTTGAATGCCCATTCATTCACTTGACCCTTGTGTCCACACTGCACTACAGAAAGTCGTTGCTAAAACTATGCTATATATCCCATGTCTCAGTGTTTCATTTTACTTGGATTTGTCAGTGCCATCTTCTGTATTCACAAATATCTATGCATTAACCTCTTTTATTCACTATGTCATCCTTCGTTTTATCTCAAAATCTGTTGACAACGAGGAAAATAGCAGTCCTTACCTTTTAAAGTTTTGATGACTATTGTATGGTGGCACAAAACTAAGCAGTGCATTCATGCATACCTTTCTTCAAAGTTCCTTTCTCTCATTTTTAAAAGAAAATCCATCAAACCAATCTATTGTTAGTCCAAAGTGAGTTGGAGAAAAATTCTTGAGAGAGAAACCATTAGCCACTGTCAATTCTCATTGGTCTTTGCCTTTGTTTGGTTCCTTACTCCTCATTACATCACAACCTTTGATCCCTTGTTTATATCCATGGAGACACCTCAAAGGAAGAAGTCTCACAAGGGAGGGAGTGTGGTCAGGACTGAACATTCTGACATGCACCTGTTTGATGTTGAGCCAATGGTCAGGGAGGTTTTCCAAAGGGCTAGATACCTCTCTTTTTGCCAAAACATGCAGAGGGGACACCCTGAAGTAGCAAAGAAGTTTGCACTACACTTTGATGGCATTAAGACTAAGGTGGGAAACCTTGAGTTTCAGGTATCTAAGGCCTCTATTGCAGTAGCAACTGAGATACCTAATACTGGTGAGAGGTGGTTCAAATCCATGATCCTCAATGTTGCCTTCTCCAAGGACTTCCTCAAACCAGATGTTATCGCAAGATTTGCCTCACCATTGTTATCTTGCACAGAGGGCCTTTTTCCACTTCCCTATGCAGACTTGTCATCCCTTTTTGAATGAATCCAGAGCCAAAAATATACATTTTTCCACATATACGCTTCCTATAATCTATGCAATATGCGTATACACTGGAAACTCCACTACAACCCTCATACATTGGGATTTGTGCCAGAAAATAAAAAAATGAGTTCAGGTTTCCATGTCACGACAGAAAATCTCTGATCCTTTACCTTTCACATACTGGAAACGTTTCGACTCGACCCTTCAGTTGCATTTTGAAGGCTATAAAAGCACAATTTTGAGCTATAGAAAGGAGGAGAAAGCATTCAACTTTGAGAGCAAAGTTACTCTGGAGAAATTACTTCATATTGAGTATGCATCCCTTTGTCCCTCAAGTTTGAACATAGTGTTCAACCCCCAAACTCATTCCCTATTGTTGAGAGAACCTCATTGACTCTCTCTTATGAGCTTGCCTTTGGTGGAGGATTGAAGTGGTGGAGGCCCAGTTGGAAGGAACTTGGTTTCTTGGTTTTGAACCATGCCGACATGGAAGTCTGTAACGTTGTCACTTCTGCTGATCAATTATTAATAGAAATACTCCTTTCTCGTCCTATTGGTATATTGCAAATGTATGATTATTATCCATGGGCATGTTTGTAATGTTTATTGATGGATTATGCGATCTAATATGCTAACCCCTTTATATCATCACTATATACTTGCTCTGCTCGTTTGTTAAGAACTTATTGCAGGTATAAAGCTTTGGGTCGAAGTGCTCAATGGTGGAACATCATCAAATGTTGGATCAAGGTAGGCCTCTTTCTTATCTTCCACATTAGTTCATATAGCATATGTTGGAATTTAGTTGATTTCTGCAGTCATACCTGTCTGTTGTGGTTTACCCTTGGCCATAGAGAGTTTTTCCCTCGTAACAGAATTGGTGACTCCACTGGAGAGAGATCTTCTTTCTAAGGGTTGAAGTATTTTTTCTTCCTGCATTCCTCTTTTTCCTTTGTGTTTCTTATTGTATCACTACTTGATAGATTTTTTTCACTCTGGGTCTGAGTTTTCAGCGTTCTTGCATTTGCCTGGCCTTGCTTTAAAGCATATGCACTCCTTTTTCCCAGACAGTCGCGTATACCCGCATGATGTCTCACTGCAGGATGTGTATATATACCATGTTCTCTTGAACAGTCATGGATACCACTTCCTTTTGCTTGTTTGCTTGGTTTAGTGACTGATGGGTGATTTTTGAGGATTGTTGAGCCTTCTTAGGCCTCTGTAGTGCCTGTTGAGTTTGTCTAGGTTGACAGGAAACTTGTTGGGAGTTGAATTTTTGGCTGTAGTCTTTCTCTTTGTTTTTCATCCTTGTTGTCCTTGAACCCTGGGTTGTTTGATTGAATGCTTGGTATTCTACTTGAGTTATTTCATTTATACATAGTATAATTTATATATCAGGTTGCTTTACAGTCCATGCATTTTCTCTTTAATATATTGAAAATACAAAAAGAAAATAGGCATTTTCCATTGGTTAACATTTTTGTCTTTGAGCCTTTATCATTACCTTAGTTCATTTAGCGAAAGATTGCATTTTACTTCTGAATTGTAGATTTGAAATTGAAAATTGCACTGCTTTTATTAGCATATCATTCATTGAAAAGTTAAATATAGACTTTGCATTATATTCATATTCATTTTCTTGTAGAGTCATAACACCATGAGTTTCGCTTCCATACCCTTTTGAATAATCACGGCTAATAAAATTTACGCTTCAAACTAAAATTCATTAGTCACGATTTTATTTTTTAGGGTGCACAAACTAGTCTAGGATTTAGTGCCTTGGAATAGGATTTTTTGAGTAAACTTCTCCAAGGTAATTAAATCAACATATGTGTCTGAGACAGGGAGTTGAGAAGTCCATTGTATAATTGGTAATATCAGGAGGCTCCACTCACACCGGTGTTAATCATGAGGTCACGTGAAGTTAGTTGAAGGGATAACCCCTAGATACTCACCTAGCGTCAGAGATATTTCTGTGGATTTATTCGTATTTGGGGATCTTGCTAGTACCCATACCTCTATGAGAGGCTATGCTTTCAAGGTTTCGGGATTTGCTACCCTTCCCATATGATAATCCAGACTTACGACTACTCCCCTGTGCATCGGTTATACAGTGGTTTATTAGTTGTTTGACTTAGGTATCTCATAGGTTACTTGCAGGGGTTATTCTATTTGTACCCTGGGTCAGATAGGGGTCGGACAACACACAACCTTTATGGAGGATTACCTCTCTGAGGGGATCTGGCTGACTGGTTGTTAAGCCCACGAGGGCCCCTATAACTTATTATGTTACCTCCAAAATTTAGCAGGGAATCTTAGGTCCCTCTTGGATGAGACATACCTTCTTTAGCGAGGGAGGCCACTCAGCCACTTTAGCCCGTTTGCATGCATATTGGTCGTTTGACTTTTTGGTATGCTCTTTGACTACTAGTTAGACTTAAGAGTCTATACTGAGTCTTCTTTGTCATGGATAATGGAGTTTATTTTGCTCCTTCATTCACTGCTACACACCCCATGATTCCTTCTCACTTCATGGGGGCAGACCCTTCTGTTTTTTGCAATGGTATGCAGAACTACAACGCTCAGTCCGTGCCTTGGGTTCCTAGTCATTTTTCTGTTGATATGCCTTCCCCTGTGTCATACTATCCCTGGACCACACATATGAATCCTATCATTGAATCTAGAGGCACCATGGCTCCGATACCCACTTCTTCGTTTGACATGAGTCATGCCCCCATGGGAGGTTGGAACCTTCCCCTTTATGGATCCAATTCTAGCTATGCTTATTCAGCAGCCAACACTCAGATGGGTGCTTATCCCACTTATTACCCCCCGCCCATGTATCTTCCGTCCACCATGTCAGTTCCTTCAAACACTTTTTCCATGACAGGTCCCCAAGTACCCCCAGGTCTTTCATATGGGGAGAATCAATTTTACGGTTCGGGCTACCCTCTTTACGGGACCCCTTCACAAGGGGGAAACATGTATCCTCACTCGAATAATTTTTACCATACCTCAGTCTCTTCACAGACCTCAGTGATGATGCCCGTCCAAACCTCTTCAGACCATTTTGACCTTGGCCACCATTTTTTCAGGCAGGGACATGGGGTACACCAAGATCCTTCCTGGCCTGCAATTTTTCAGAATCAATCTTTCCCCAGACCTTGGAATCAAATGCCACAATCTATCGCCATCCCAGTCACTATTAGTCATACTGGTGCTCCATCACCAACCTCTTCCAATCATGTCGGAGATGGGTCGACGTTTTCTACAAACTATGTCGACAGCTTGCCCCCAACCTCTGCCAATTATGTTGGGGGCACCATTCTTTTTACCCCAAATCATAGTCGTGTCACGTCTCCCACCTCTATTCATCATACGGGAGATGACTCTCTTTCACCTACTAGTTACATCGAGAAGCCTAGATGTCTAAGACATAAACCTAAATTCCTTTGTAGGACTTGCGAAGGAAGTCACCTTACATGTTTGTGCCCGGTTACTGCCGGGATACCAGAAGCGTGGGGCTCACCCAAGAGCCTTTTGGATTCTGAGGCCTCCATGGTTTCTCCTCACACCACTTCTCCTTTGATTGTCTCGATGGTTCCATCGGTGCAATATTCTCCTGACCCCACCCCCTTTGTTGAGGGGGAAGCATCTCTTTCCCCTGTTACTATGCATCCTCTTCAACCTATAATTGAAGAAGTGGCAACACCAATGCAATCTCTGGCCAACCCTACTCTCCCTGAAGAGAATGATGCACCTTTCAGTCATGTCATCAACATTTCAAATCCTACCCCTTTTGAATAAGAGAGATTTATTCTTCCTCTGAATGCTCTCCCTCCAAGTCGTGACGAAGTTCCTTTCAATTGGAATGATCTAATGGGTCATCCCATTCCCCCACCTATGTCTTTTCCATTAAGAGACATTATCTAAACCATCACAGAGACTGTATCCTCCGTTAGCACTTTCTCCTCCTCGACTTGGAGAGCCTTTGGTTTTCCCAAGCTTTTGTCAACTATCCATGAGATATTAACTTTCCACAGAAGACCGAGATGGGAGCCTTGGCCTCCCCCTTTACATGTTGATTAAAACAGAAAAATAAGTCTTAGTTAAGCTCTTTTCTGACTCGCTAGCAAAAATAGAAAAGATTGTCGAGTGATTTGTCCCTTTCACACTCGTTAAATTGGATTTGAAAGGTCGTGAGTCGTGGTTAAGATCATTTCCAACTCGCTATCAAATAGAAAAGATTTCCAAGTGAACTTGTCTTTTTCACACTCATAAATTGGATTTGAAAAGACATCTATTTGGCACAAGTTTACCCCTTTTTCACACCAAGTAGACTAAAAGACATAAAAAATGACATTTTTTGGCGATAAGTTTTGATTGCATCTCATGCCCTCACTTGTAGTATTGAGCCTTTAGCCGGTTCTCGCTTTGCAGTATATATCGTTGCCTAAACAGTTTTGCATCCTCAACCAAGCAGAGCCTTGTTTATATCCTTCGCAATTTGACACCCTATACCCTGGAGGGAACATCACCCCGAGTGTCCATCTCCCGCATGCATTCCCCTGCATTGAGCATAGGTACGTTCCACTGCTGGAACTAGTTTTTCTTATTTGCGACACTCGCTCCCTCCTATGTATCATAGCATTCATTTGTTATGAAAAAACAAAAAATGACGGGTGGGAAGGGAGTACTATATTGTAATTGGCAGCAGTCGTGTCGCCTTTGAACAGATCACAAAGTTATCAATTCCTTGCGTAATCATAATTTCGGGTTTAGCATAGCCTTAGGAAGTTGATCTCATTATAGAGTTTTCTCTACCAGCTAGTTACTCTTCCAGTCCCTATAGAGAACATTATTGATGCCTCCTACATCTAATGGTCACAACATTGAGTCTATGCTGCTAGAGTCGTGATATGTCTAACGCTCTTGTTCAAAGGAAGTCTATCAACTTGTGTCAACCACTCCTCAGAAATCTTGACTTTGCATGTCGGTCATACCCTCAGTTTATCTCAGAATCACATGATACTATGGTCTTATCATGCACCCTGGCTCTACTTTCATCATTGGTAGGTCACCTTGAACCCAGCAATCGACATTTCATCATTAGTCATTGACTGGGTGGTTTCCCTTGTGTTCGACGGCAAGACATCTATTCACACTTTGGGATTCATGCAGTGGCTTGGTTTCCATTAGCCTTATTGGTGGTTTCCTTGCCTTTGTCAGTAGTTTTCATCATTGGCTACTATTCAAAGGGTCTTTTTCATGTACCGCTTGCATTTGGCACACGTAAAAGATGAACAGGGTCGTTGGTTCGTGAACATGTTCTTCGTTCGATCTCCACCAAATCATGAAGCTCCTGCTTTGTTCCTCGTGATGACTGATGAGAGATGCCTTAATGCTCTCCTTTCAGCGAGTCTCTTTCCTTCGACTTTAGCTCATTTATTGTGGATATGGGACCTAGAGTTTTGTGAGTGCCTTAAGGCTTAGAGTCATTAGTGGCAGGCTCTCTCACCATTGACATATGGGAATATATCAATGTCTCATGATCAATGGATTTCTCAAGTGTTCAACACCAACTCCTTTATTCGCACTTGTAGAAATGTACTCAGTGTCTTGATACCTACTTTCATTATTGGCAGGTTGTCTTGCGTTTGTTAACGGTATACCTCAATGATCGATAATCAAACGATGTCTCGTCATGTTCGACCTCAACTCCTTTTTTCACATGATGTATACTTGCACCTTGGCAAATTGTGTAGAAGACTTGAAGACATAACTATGTGGCTGCAGCTTTCCTGAGCTATTGTTTTCTTTTCATGGGACCAACACCTATTTGACTTCAGTGATCATGGGAGATCATTTTGTACTCCATGGTATACAGATATCTTAAGAATGATTTTGAGATTGGTTTCACTGGGCCTTGTTCGTGACTATGATAGCTTTTGGCATACAACCGCATTTGTATTTTCCTATTCATGGCCATGAACACTTGTTTGGTATATTTTCCACATGGATCTGCATTGTATTCTTGACAGCCATGTATGCAAAGTCAGTACATAATGTAATAAGCAATTGAGTTTGTACAGCTGGTTCTCTACCACTCCACTTCTGGGTTATTTATAATGTATTTCATCCATCGCATATACTCCTATGATCTCACACATTAGGGGGCATTTGTTATAGCAAGATTTGCCTCACCATTGCTATCTTGCACAAAGGGCCTTTTTCCATTTCCCTATGCAGACTTGTCATCCCTTTTTAAATGAACCCAGAGCCAAAAATATACATTTTTCCACATATACGCTCCCTATAAGCTATGCAAGATGCGTATACGTTGGATACTCCACTACAACCCGCATACATCGGGATTTGTGCTAGAAAATAAAAAAATGAGGTGGGGTTTCCATGTCACGACAGAAGATCTCTGATTCTTGGCCTTCCACATACTGGAAACGTTCCGACTCAACCCTTCAGTTGCATTCTGAAGGCTATAAAAGCACAATTTCGAGCTATGGAAAGGAGGAGAAAGCATTCAACTTTGAAAGCAAAGTTACTCTGGAGAAACTACTTCATATTGAGTCTGCATCCCTTTGTCCCTCAAGTCTGAACATAGTGTTCAGCCCCCAAGATCTTTCCCTATTGTTGAGAGAACCTCATTGACTCTCTCTTATGAGATTGCCTTTGGTGGAGGATTGAAATGGTGGAGGCCCAGTTGAAAGGAACTTGGTTTCTTGGTTTCGAACCGTGCTGACATGGAAGTCTGTAATGTTGTCACTTCTGCTGATCAATTATTAATAGAAATACTCATTTCTCGTCCTATTGGTATATTGCAAATGTATGATTATTATCCATGGGCATGTTTGTAATTTTTATTCATGGATTATGTTATTTAATGTGCTAACCCCTTTATATCATCACCATATACTTGCTTTGATTATTGAGAGAAGCAAGGATCACAAGTGGCAGCTTGGAAGCAACATACAACCATTGGAGGACACTTGGCATTGAAAAAAAATGTGCCTAAGCTAGGAGAAATGTCATTTAATTCTTATTGGAGTGGTTTCCAACATGGCTCCTAAATTGTAGCATTTTGTTAAGATTTGTTAGCACAGGTATTAGAATTGTAGTTGCTTTGGAGAATCCTAGGATAGGAAGGCCAGCTCGCACCTCTAGTTGTTGCCTTTCCTCTTTTGATTATAAATACATCTTCTAAATTATTAGAGAGGTTCAAATGGTTGAGCAGGGCTCCCTGATTGTAATATTTTAGCTAAGCAAGTTGTTCTTTGGTTATGTATTGGACTTGAGACATTTTGATCAATAGAAGTCAGTTTATTTTTACATCATCTTGTTGCCTCTTATACTGAAATACTCATGATTGGATGATCCATATGAGATGTTGTGGTTGTGGTTATGTTATGATGAATGTTTGATTATAATACTACTATGAATGTTTTTTCAATGTTATTTAACTTTAAGTTCAAGAAGTTCTTGTAACTGAGTGTTTCTTCCTTTGGTTGCTTGAAGACCTGATGTCAATAGTAGACCTTTACACCTTCCTCACTAAGTCTTCCTCCTATTCACTTTTACTCCAAATCACTAACTGAAGTTAATCAAGACCTCATTTGCTTATGCATGCTAACCCAGATTTCTAAGTTAAACATTATTGTTCCGAGTTTTTTCCATTTGACCTTAAATCACTCATTTACATTTACAAATATTTTGATGGGTAATGGGCTTTTCCTCTTGCAATCTGAGGGTGATTCTCAGTGCTAACAATGACAGCATAACATCATACCTTGTGAGAATATCTCAGTTAAAAGATCAACTACAAGCTATTGAAGAAATCATTTCAGAAAAGGCACTGGTAAATATAGTACTCAATGGCCTTCCCAAGACATGGGATGCATTTTCCGCAAGCATGAACACAAGAAAGGAGTATCCCACATTTGAAGAACTTTGGACTTGTTGTGCACAAGAAGAATCAAGGATTAACGCAAAAGAGAAATCCTAAAAAAAATGCAATGATCAAAGATTTCACAGCAAAGTTCAAGAATTTTAGGAATAAGAAGTTTTGCTCAAGGGAGAAACCAAATCAAGAAAAGGATATGTCAAAGATACAATGCTTCAACTGTTGAAAATATGGTCACTACAGGAACCACTGTCTTGAGTTGAAGAAAAGGAAGGATAAAGATGAAGCAACAGTTGTCGAAGAAAGAGAACCCTCAAAGAAGGCCAAGCAGGATAAAACAGAGGTCTTCTTCTAAGACAAGGTAACAATATTCTGCATAATTCTTGTACATACCATGTTTACATAGTTTATGTACATATATTGCATGTCTATTTCTTAGAAGATAATATGTTCAAGAGAAATAATACCTATGGAAGAATAATAAGACAAGGATTTCTATCACAATAACTACAAGTCAAGCAATACACATGAAAAGATGAAGTACATTGATAATCCTCGGTAATGATTCCTGTGGAAGCTATTACATAAGTAACAACTGCAAGATAAACTGAAATCAGAATCAAACTTGAAGAGACCTGGAAGAAGTAAAAACAGAAAGAAGTCAACAATCTAGAGGAAATTAGAAAAAGACTTGTGACACTTTGCAAAAGGCAATAAGGATGCAGACGGAAGCGTGGACTCTCTTAGATGGAGGGAGATGATTATATAATTCCAAAAGAATAGCATGCATTCATGCATGAAACAAGGATTAGGAGGGAGCTAATCCCAAATAATATGATCCATTGAGGATTATGAAGTATCTATCCATGTTCCCATTGATGGTAGCAACCATGAAAAGCACCACGTGTTCAGTTTGACTTTAGAAGAAGTCTTCTTCGAAAAGAAGCCTTAAAGTATCCCCAATTGTCCATCCACATCCATGATCCTATGATGAAAGGAAGAAGTTGGAATCTTCATGGCATGGAATCTTCAGAAAACTCCATGGACCCAAGAGCTAGAGAGAAAAATGAGGAAGAACATGAAGATTCCAAGAGAGAAAGAAAAGCCAGAACAACCAGTCATTATATCGAGAATCACAAGACTGCCAGTGTGGTTTGAACCCACTAGAAGCAATCAAGATGAATAAATGAAAGTTGTGATGAAGAACAGTGTATGGAAGACTTATGAATGGAAGCATTGTGAAATTCAAAACTAGAGGTTCTCCCAGATGGAGGGAGAAGACTATGATGATAGCTTGTTCCAGTAACCATACATAACTCTACCTGAGCCATTATATCTTCTGCAATATCCATGGGTTGGAGTTTACATCAGCTGAATGTAAGGACTGTTCTCCTCAACAGAGTAATTGAACAAGAAGCGTATGTAGAGAAACTTCAAGGTTTTGAGGTATACCAGAAAGAGACCCTTGTATGCAAATGGAAGAAGATCTTGTATGGATTCAAACAACTTGGTGCAGAGCCTCTCATGCACAGTAGAAGTGTGGTGAAAACTTTATATGACAGAGATAATGTATCAGAATGGTTACTCAAAAGTCCAGGATGATGGATTGTTAATCCATGACAAACTCTCATGATGACAAAAGAAGTGCTTCTTGGATATGTTTTAGTTTGAGCCTTGCCACGATGTCATGAGCTAGTAGGAAACACAAGTGTTGAATTCAACCATGATATATTGTAATGATCAGAGCTATATGAAGACTTCAGAGAAAACCAGTGTTCCTGGCAGATCGAAGTACATTAAGATCAAGCATTACATTCTTCGTGATGAATTCCAGAAAATAGAAGTGGTTCTCCAATATATATCCATAGATGAGCAGATAACAGATATTTTGGTAAAGCCTCTGTCCAAGATGAAAAAGTTTGCATACTCAAGAAACAAGTTGGAGCTCGTGGAGACGAATTCCTTATTGAAAAAGTAAGAGACTACTCCCAGGTTGGGAGGGAGCACTGATGTGTTATTTATTTATGGATAGACATTTTTCAGTTCGAAAAATGGTCTAGGATGAGCAGTTCCTTTCTAGTTCAGAAAGTGGCTTGAGATTTCTGACAGATAGGAATTTTCCAGTTCGGAAAATGGTTCAGATCGGACCGTCATTTTTGTAATGAAAATGGTTCGATAGATTGTTAATGTACCATAGACAGTGATTCCCCTTGTGGTCAGTGTGGGGAATGGTCTAGGATAGTCATTCTTCTTGGCAGTCACTCTGAGTAGTGGTTAGGTAGAATGGTTTGCCTCAGTGAGCAGTGATTCTTTCGAAGTTCATAGTTGTGAACAGTTTCGAAGAATGGTCCATTTTGGAGGTTGGTGTAGGGCAGTCATTTCCATTAGGAAATGGTCTGGATAGTCATTTCCTAGGAAAGACTCATTCTCTCCAAGTTGCACTATGTTTAGGTTCGGAGGAATGGCCCAGTTAGGTAAATGGTCCAGGTTCAGCAATCAAGGATAGGCATTCCCTAGGGCAGACTCATTCTATCAAGGTTGCACTATGTTTAGTGTCAGAGGAATGGACCAGTTAGGTGAATGGTCCAGGCTCGGAAATTAGGGGAAGTTATTCTTCTATTCTTAAGAAGAATAGTCCAGATATCCCATGACTGATGTTTTACTTTCTGAGGGCAAATACTCTTCCAGATCTCATAGATGTGAGTGGAAGAATGACCCAGATGACTGAGTTTATATCATGATATTGTTTTTATGTAGGTTGATATCAGATGATATGATTACTATGGAGACTATATGTCTCTGACAGTAGATGTATGCTATTGTGGTGGATGTGTTCCACTGGTTGTGACTATGTGTCACTGATTAAGTAGTCGTGTGCTACTTGGTGTGGTTGTGTACCACTAGATAGTAGTTGTTTACTACTATGGATAGACACAGTTGTGTTCTATTGAATGTCATTGTTCTGATTGCCATGTAGACTATCAATGGTGTTGAAAATGATGATCAGTTAGATGGATAGTTAGTGTGTTCAGGCGGAGAATGGTTTAGATAGAACAAATTGATGGTGGACAGGTATTCTCTCTGTGGAGAATGGTCCAGGTTGACAGTTTTCTGACATGACATGGACTATTATTTTCCTAAGGCACAGATTGTGGCCCGATTAGGAAAAATGGTTCAGGACCAATATTTTCTAAGGAATATAGGTTGAGATGAATTTCTATGGTACATATGACCCGATTAGAAAATAGTCCTAGACTAAAATTCCTATAAGAATGGTCTCTATAGCCCATGGCGTAGATTTTAGCACCTGTTGGGACAGTCATTCTTCTAGGACGTATGTCCAGATTAGAAGAATGGTCCTTGTATCACATTGTGGAGTGAATGACTTATTCAACATCATGCCTGATTACTCAGATGGGGTATCGTTTCGAGAGATGATGCAATTGATGTTATTAGATTATACTGATAGTGATGATGGTGCTTGTGATCTAATCATGAAATAGCCTGTATGGTTATGATGATGTTACTGGTTGAATGGTATGTTTGTGCTCACCACCATTACCTTCAATACCTCCCTAGCTAGGACGGAGTGTTGATATTATGGTAGTTGTGGGAGGTATTTACCTCCACGTGTAACCCTGACGAGAATAGAATATTTCGGGAAGCAAGAAGAAACCCTAAATCATTGGACATAACCCTAGAAGACAAGTCGGCTAAAGGAAATATTTAATATTAAGTGTTTAGCCTCCAGAATGAGAAGTTGGCCCAGACAACTCAGGAAAAATAGTATAAATACAGGAAGCCAGATCTCATTTGGTACACACAGCTCGCAACTGCAGAAATGTACAAGTGCGCACTACATAAATTGGGTAAGTGCGCAAGTATGGAGAGTAGTTGCAGCTGCAGCTACTGCAATTTGTATTCTCGGTTTACGCTTGGACCTTCTATTGGTTATGGTTTGGACTTTCTGCCCTGTATGCTTGCTTTGGAGAGAGGTACGCTACATTGATTGGCTATTAGGCCTAGGGTTTTCTTCCAGAATCATTCTTTGTGAAGGTTAAGGTGCTCAAGGGTGGCTTCGGCCTATGGCTGGGTGAAAATATTGTTATATTGTCTATGGTTAAACAAGCACATCTATTATTTCTAACAAGCCAAACCTATGACCAACAACAAGCAGGAAATATCTCATGTCTGGCTCTAGAACAATTGAGCTAACCCTCGGGACTCTTTGATCTCTGGTATTTCATGAGGGTAAACTACTCCAATATACAATGGTTAATGTGCCTAAATGTTGATGGAATTGCTTAGTGTTTACTTGCCTTAATTAATCATTATTTCTATGCTACAAGCTATCCGAGATAAAAAAAAAATAATAATAATAGAATTCACATACCCTAAATGATGATCATTGGATGGTGCTTTAAATGCTACAAGTGAAGGTAATTCATTACACAACTCTGTTGTCCTCACTATTATACATAACAACAACAAGCAAGTAATTTCATAACCTTTGGCACTTAATAAATTCATGCTTTAATCTTGTTGTCCTAAAGCAGAGTTATTGTTGTTGCAATTCATTGTTGACATATGCTCTTACTGATGCAGATGTATCTCAACGATAACTAATTCTTGATGACCATCTAATAGACAATGAATAACATAATTCATTAATCTTATGGTGGCATCTCATGCTTTAAATTTTAAATATTGTAGCATTGGTATACAATTCATATGGGATTAAGACATATTTAGCATTTACATGATTCCATCTTTAGTAACTTCCATGATCCATTCTTTGACTGGTTAAACCAGTGTGAGAATTCTCTAGTGGAATCATGGCCTAGCACGGGGGTGGCTTGATGTACAAAGAAAAAGTGTAGCATATCCTATGGTTGGGAGAAAAGGTTTTTCCCCATAGTCAGTTCGTTGGTTAATTTCATCATTGAACAGATAAGTACTTTCACCCGTACTATCTCTTGGATGTATGGTAATGATTTTGGATCGTATCATGTTTATGTAATGGATTAGACATGAATGAATTCCATCTTCTGCTTGCTTGTATTCCTTTGTCGGATATTGCCTCTTGTGATGAATGATAGTTGAAGAGATATGCTTGGATCTATAATTCACAATTATAATATCTATGATTTAATCCACTCGTCAATTAACCTATGACGACAAGCTTTGAAGTAAGTATGGGCAGAGGTCTGAAATCCCAAAGAAATAAGTAAGGGATGCTTGGGAGTTATATCCCTGTACATTTTAAATTGTGTCATGAATTTCTTTGTCTGCTATAAAACCCAAATTTGGTGAAAGAACCCGACCTTTGTAAGAGCAGGCTGAGCTTTATGTTTAGGGGGAAGAGAATTGATTCTTCCTTGGAATTCAAGCTTGATCGTCTTATGTTTGGCTACTCAATATAAGCCCCTCTGTCACGATTAAGAAATTGGAGATAGTGAGAAATAAACCCTAGGGATCGTTCATATCCTTATTTAACCTTGAAAGGAACAACAGTCGTTGATTTAGAGAGGAGGGTTGTGGTGGTGAGAATAGATCAATAGAATAGGCAAGAGAAAAAGTAGAGGAGAAGAAGAAAGGACCTCTACATTGTTGGGGTTGTGAGGAGGCACCTCTACTAAGATATTTCCCCCATAGACAACATGAGAAGAAAAGAGTACCATGTCCAAGAGGCTACTACAATTAATGATGTGGCCAAAAGTGTGTCGAAGATTTATCCAGTTGTTGAAAATCGGTAAGTAGACAACCAAACCTCTGTGGTGGAATTGAAAGGTATAATTGTCAAGCAACCTATTTCTATTTTGATTAACCATGGTTCTAACATTAGTTATATCTCACCCCAATTTGTTGAAACGTGTGCTCTACATAAAAGGAAGCATGCAAAATCATGGTTGGTTCAACTAGCCACATGGAAGAAGAGGAAGGTATCGGAGATGATTGAAGCCTTCCCTTTTGAAATGAATGGACTACATACCCAAGAAGCCCTGAACCTACTGCCTTTGGAGTCATATGACATGTTGATTGGCATGGATTGGTTGGATGCCCACAAACTAAAATTGGATTGTTTTAATTAAACTTTGGAATGTGAGGGTAAAAAGAACAACAAGAGGGTGTTGCAAGGTATCCATAATCTTGTATATGTAAGACAGATATCAACATTACAACTCAATAGGGATAGCAGAAAAGGATGTCCCATGTATGCTATACAAGTGTTAAATTCAACGGAAAAAAACAAGCTAAAAATAGAGGACCACCCTATGTTGCATGAGTTCAAAGATGTATTTCCAAAGGAGATACCAGGACTGCATCCTAGGAGGGACATTGATTTCTCAATAGCATTGATGTCAGGATTAGTACCTGCATCAAAGGTACCTTATAGAATGAGCACGCCTGAGTTGGTAGAGTTAAAAACACAACTAAAGGAAATGCTAGACAAAGGGTATATTAGTCCTAGTGTATCCCCATGGGGAGCAACAGATTTATTTGTAAAGAAATAGGATGGTACTCTTAGACTGTGTATTCACTGCAGACTGTTAAATAAGATGACCATCAAAAACAAATACCCACTACCTAGAATCAATGAACTTTTTAATCAACTTAGAGGGGATACAATGTTCTCTAAAATAGACTTGAGGTCTGGATACCATCAAGTCAGAATTAAGGATGGAGATATTCATAAGACCGCATTTAGGACAGGATATAGGAACTATGAGTTTGTGGTGGTGCCTTTCAGTCTCACCAATGCACCAACCACCTTTATGTGTCTGATGGATAATATTCTCAACAATTACTTGGACAAGTTTGTCTTGGTTTCCATTGATGACATAATAATTTATTCAAAAACCTAGGAGGAGGATGAGAAACACCTCAGATTGGTGCTACAGGTGTGGAGAGAACACCAATTGTATGCTAAGTACAACAAGTGTGATTTCTTCCAAAAACATATTCAATATTTGGGTCATGTAATTTTGGGAGATGGAGTGGTAATAGACCCAGAAAAGAATAAATGTGTCATGGATTGGCCAACCCCTAAAAATGTGTCTGAAGTGAGGTCATTTATGGGATTAGTTAGATATTATAAGAGGTTAATTAAGAGATTTTCCAAGATCAATCATCCCATTACCTCATTGCAAAGAAAGGGGGTGAAGTTTGTCTGGTCAACATAGTGTGTACCCAATTTCCAGCAGCTGAAACATCTCTTGACCAATGCCTCTATTCTAAAGATTGCAGACCCTGAAAATGATTTTTTGGTTTGCATTGATGCTTGCAAAAATTGACTCAACGGGATTCTCATGCAAGAAGAGCATGCAATATGTTATGAATCAAAAAAGATAAACAAGCATGAGCAATGTTATGTCACTCATAACCTAGAACCGACAGCCATTGTGTATGTATTGAAGATGTAGAGACATTATCTACTTGGAAGGAGCTTTGTATTAATGACAGACCATAGTGCACTGAGGTACATATTCGATCAGCCATGTTTAAATGCCAGACAAGCCAAATGGATGGTTCTAATCAGTGAGTTTGATTTTGAAATTAAACACATCAAAGACAAAGAAAATCTAGTGGCAGATGCACTTTGCAAAAGCATGGAAACCGTCCACTTAACAACAACAATCACATGTGAATCAAATATAAAGCAAAGAATCATAAATACCCTGCAAAGTGATGAACAATTCAACTCAATAAAGGAAAGTTTGCAGCAAGGTCCCAAAGGGCATAAGTATGAAGGATATCACCTCACATAGGGAAGGTTGTTGATGCACAATAATAGATTGTATGTAACTAATTTGATTGAGCTGAAGCACCTCATTATGAACGAGTTCCATAGAAAACCCTATGTGGGTCATCCTAGCTACTAGAAAATGATGACAACAATAAAACAACTATATTACTGGCCAGAAATGAAGAGGGACATTGTTAAATATATTGCAAAGTGCTTGGAGTGTCAACAAGTCAAAGTTGAACATAAGCACCCTGCAAGACTATTGCAACCATTGCTAATCCTGGAATGGAAGTGGAAAATTGTTTCCATGGATTTTATTACAGGTTTACTAAAAACAATTAAGCAACATGATGCAATCATGGTAGTGGTGGATAAGTTGAGCAAGACATCTCACTTCATTCCAATTAAATCTACCTTCAAAGCTATAGATGTCATTGATATTTTCATGAAAGAAAATTTTAGGTTGCATGGAATACCCAAGAGTATTGTTTCGGATAGAGATATGAAATTCACATCAAATTTCTAGAAAGGCTTGTGTGTAGGATTGGGAACGCAGTTAGCATTCAACACCACTTATCATCCTCAAAAAAATTGACAGACTGGAAGGGTGAACAAAGTGTTGGAAGATATGTTAAAGATGCATGTCATACATCGGCCCAAGAAATGTGATGAATATCTACCCCTAGTAGAGTTTTCATACAATAACGATTATCAAGATTCATTGAAGATGAGCCCATTTGAGGCTTTGTATGACAACAAATGCAGACTCCCACTTAGCTTGGACAATGCAATGGATAGGATCATACTTGGACCAAACCTATTAAAAGAAATGGAACAGGAAGTGATCAGAATAAGAAAGAATTTAAAAGCATCCCAGGATAGGCAGAAAAGTCATGCAAATAGAAAAAAGACTCATAAGGAGTTTAAGGTGGGAGATCGTGTGTGTCTCATAATGAAACCCAAGAAGAGTTCCCTGAGAATAGGAACTTGTCCCGAGTTGGCACCCCGATTATAGACCCTTTGAAGTCATGGACAGAGTAGGATCAGTGGCATATAGACTTTCCCTACCACCTACTATTAAAGCTCACAATGTGTTCCATATATCTTTATTAAAAAAGTACATTCATGATTATAATCACATTATTGATTGGATTGTGATACAGGTGGAACTCGAGGGAGAATTCAAGCCCGAGCCTCAATGCATTTTGGACAGGAAAGAGAAATTGCTCTTAGACAGAGCCATCGTGCAAGTCAAGGTACAATGGAAGCACTTTGGACCAGATGAGCCCACATGGGAATTAAAGGATACCATGAGAGTAGCATACCCATTTTTGTTTTTGTATAAATTTTTATATATGGTGTTGCAAACACCGATGATAGTGTTTCCTTAAGGGGGAGGGGAATGTAACACTTTGTTTTCTCTCAAGTCTGTAATTAAGTGTAAGACTTTATGTGTTATGAATAATGAAGACTGTAACTATGTTTATGATAATGAAAACATATATAACTGACCAATGAGGGAAGCCTGCAGTACTGGCCATGATACCACAAAAGGAACTGGTGAGGTCAAAATGGAGAGTTTTATGAGGAAAATAGGAAATTTACTCAACAACCTAGCCTACCTTTGCATGACTTGAATGCATAACTTGTCCACAATTACCTGTTGACCTTGACCACAAGGAAATGTTAATGGCTTGCAGATTAGGTGGTTGGAACAATTCTAACTACCTTCAAGTTTGGTACTTGGAGAAGTGAAAGGAGGAGATGCAATGTCAACCAGAAGTACGCAACAGGGATCTTTCCCTTGGAATTGGGAGCTTACTTCTGACAGAAGTAAAATGGAAGATCTCGAGGAAGGGGAAAGAGGAAAAAAGAATTGGAGGACGCACAGAGGAAAGGGGGGATTATATTGTTGGAGATATTACACACTTCACATTCACCTAGTAATTATTTTTCCTATTTTTTAGGGATTTCGAGTCATCGAGAGGATCTCCTATTTTTTAGGAGATTTCCTAAAAATTTGGAGTCTCGGGGCCGAGTTTCGTATTGAGTCGTGGGTGCCACGTGCCAAGCCAGGCGGTAGGTTGTGACAGGGCCACATGTCCAAGGTGCCAACTGGGCCTCCAGATTGAGTGCTTGGGGTAATGCAAAGTGTAAGTGGGACGATGCCCCAGTGGGTCAATCAGTCGGTGCCCCGGTGAGCCCAATGGCCCCGTATACCAAAGTAGAAATGTCGAGAGCAGGAGAGTTGAGGGTTTCGATGGTTGATGTCGCGCCAACAACCACGTTTGTACCAAATGTTGCCATGTGGAATTGTACAAGTGATGTGAAGCGACATGGCAGTGTGATGGTTTCGGCCAATGAAGGCCTGGAAACCTCAGAGGTACATAACTTTTGATCCAGAGCTCGGTTTTCAACATGGTTACATTTGTTGGAAAGCTCTCGATGAGTAGAACCGGATTATGAAACCGGAACTAAATTTTAAAGGCGATAAAGAAATGTGGTATTGAGGAAAAAAAAAAAATTGACACCCCACCAGCCTAAGGAAGGCTTAAGGGGGATGAGTGTGTTACACATTGCACCTAGGATGATAGTTCAAGTGGTAACAAAGACAATTACATATGCTTGGGATTATTAGGATCTTAGTCATACAAGAAAGATCCAATGAAGGAAGGGAATTGATGGCATTGGATAGTGGGTGCTACTTCACGTGAGTTGATCCTAGCTTCTCTAACTTCACTCATGATCTCTAGTGGTTATTCCCCGAGCATAAAATGAAGTTTATGTGAGCCTAGGAACATGGTGGGTTGTGGAGGAATGAAGTGAGTCACTCCCTCTAAGGGAATGTCAAGGATCATCAATTGCCACTTAAAATATTGAGTGTGTGCTATGCCCTTCCTATAGGAGGTTTGTATTCATCATCTCTCCCATCGCAAATGGTGTGGGGTTGCATTCCCATTAGCCTTGAACTGGATTGGATTCATCTTTGCATCCATATTGAACGTTTTTGTGGTTTGTATGTCCTTGTGTTGCCTTGCGCAGGTATAGGTACAGGTGGCGGATTCTCTCTCTCTCGTATATAGACAAAGCAAGAAAATCGTTTTTTTAACTCTCGATCCTTTTGGCAACAATTAAATCAAGAAAACGTACCATTAAAATAGACTGGCATAGTTGCAAACAAACTTCTAGCACCCCCCCCAGAACTTCGTATCATCTAAATCAGCTTATAAACATCAGAACTGCATTTCACTATAACCTAAGAGAACAAAAGAGCAGCATGATAGTTGGCAGAAGGTGAATTATAAATCTGAGAATTTAAATCAAATATGGGAACTTATGTTTGTTGGAATTTGTGGTTAAAAGGGAATCAGAATCTGCCAAAACCTTCCTTCTCTGCACATCCAGTTACGAGTATCAAAGAAATTCAAAAAGCGGAAGAGTCACAATTTGTCCTAGAGGATGCAAGTAACTCCAAGCATGTGGAATTGACTTTGGACGATTAACAGATAAGCATCAATATTTGGTTCATATTTCAGAAACCCAAGTTGGTTGACTCCTTCGACAGACCCCCCTTCTATAAGCTTAATTTTGATGGAGCTTCAAAGGTAATCCTGGAAATGCTGGAATTGGAGGTATAGTGCAAAATAGCTAGGTGGACACAATTTTTAGTTAGGCGCTTGATAAAGGAGAAACTTCTATTAACTTTGTCTAGGCAGTTGCAACAAAGGAAGGCCTTAAGATTGCAGCAAATCTACATATATGAAAGCTGATTTTGGAAGGCAATGCAAAATTAATATCACATGAGGTTATGAAGCCTGAGAATGAGCAATCTGGG
>ML802223.1:238822-252041 GCA_009831015.1 Picea engelmannii
GATTCAAAGTGTTATTTCTGTTGCTATTTCGTATATCATTTCTGTGTATTGTGAAGATTATGCTGGATATTTTACTGTTATTCTGTCATTTCTAGCATTTCGTTTCTGTTCTGCATATTTTATATATCTGGTATCTTGCATCTACCCTCTTGACTCTCTACAGCTCACAGCTTACAAAAAGGTATCGGGTTACAACATTGGTTCTCCAAAACTCCCTAATACGGTTTCACTACCTCCGCTTCATTGACTCTCTAAACCTGACTCTAGTCTCCCATTATGAGACTTAGGTATCTATATTTATATGTTTTTGGCTTATCGGCCATTACAATGTATTACAAAATTCCTAACCTTAACGTCGTTAGGTCTTCCATGCATGCGCGCATGCTGCTCTTCCTTCCAGCTATCGCTTTCCTCGTGTATGCCTTCCTTCCCAAAATAGTCTTTATTTTCACTTTGGTATGATTCCAAGAGGCCCCCAACACTGACATGTGGCTCGTCTCGAGCCACCTAACCTCTATGTGCTTCGTCAATCTCCCTAGTGATCGCTTGGAACTTCTCCCTGAGCTTCGTTGCGTGCGTTTGGGCCTGCGTGGTCTTCTCCTTGAGTGCGTCCAATCCCTGCACTGCAATGTCATCATTGACCAACCTTGCACATTCTGCCTGGGTCTGTGCCATATATGTCTTGGCTTCCTCTTCCTGGGCAATGACCTCTGTTGCTCACTCCTGGAGCAGTTCCATTTGAGCCTGGCACTCCTTTTTCTGCATCTGCGCAGTTATGAGTTATGCCTACAGTTTCTTCATGTCTGTCACCCCTTTGACGTGCTCTGTGATTGGCATTGTCTTTTGCCTCTATTTGAGGTCTTAGACAGATGCGCTTATCCTTTCTCCTTCATGGTCCCACTGTTGGACCTGCTAATCCTCTTCCAGCTTCGTCCATAGCTGTGTTGCTTTGTCGAACAAGTTGTCCGCTGTGTGGACATGTCGTTCGTTCTATCTCCTGTATCTTCTATGTTGCCTCCTGCTTCCTTTTCTCCCTTACCTCCAATGGCGTGGTAGGTGTGAGCTTGTTGCAGAGATTCTTGATCTCTTGTTGGTATTGATCGATTGTCTACACAATCTGATCAATATTCTCTGTCGTTGTGAGTTCGATCGTCTGCACGGTCTTTGGAATCTTCTCATAGGTTGCAACCACTTTATGCTCCAGTCCCTTCACGTGTTCCCTCTCCTCTTTGGTCTCGAGCTTGGCATACTCGAATATCAATTCCATCTCATCCCGTTTATCCTTTACTTGTTGTAGTTCGGTTGTATCTGTGCGTGCACGAGACTGTACCTCATGGGTAACATTGACCTGCAGTTTATATAGGGCCAAAAGAACCATTTGTTGGTCATAGTTTATCTAAGTTTATACCTTTAACATGATTGACCCAGGGTTCATATCTACTAGGGTTCCAACAAAAGCCTCTAAAACTATCGACCCTCCTAGTAAACCAGAAGGCAATGCAACACACAGAGTTCACTGCGTAGTCTCACTCGAGATAGTCTTAATGGGTGATTGCAATACTCAAGTGTTTGCAGTCCAGGATTGAGTGGGAATCTGAGAAATGTGTGTTGAGAGTTCTATTTAACTTATTAAAACAATCTATTGTCATTCACGATTATGCATGGAATATAATCAACTCATTCATTTAGCACGCTAATATCTATTTAGAAACAATAAAGAAACACATGCATTCAATCACATAACACAGGGTTTTACCGTGGTTCACCCCCTCATGGGCTACGTCCACAAAGATTTGGCTCTCAAGCTCTTCTATTATGGCAGTTCCAAAACTACAACGCCGCGTGCTTTACAACTCCTCTCAGTTGGGTCAAGATCTATTACGAGGCAGACGAGATCGCACCAGGCTCCTTGGCCTGCGATCTAACCCTCAAGATCTACCCTCCTGCCTCTCTACAGCTCACAACTTACAAAAAGGAATTGGGTTATAGCATTGGTTCTCCAAAACTCCCTAATACGGTTTCACTGCCTCCGCTTCATTGACTCTCTAAGCCTGACTCTGGTCTCCCGTTATGAGACCTAGGTATCTATATTTATATGTTCCTAGCTCATCGGCCATTACAATGTATTACAAAAACCCTAACCCTAACATCGTTATGTCTTCCATGTATGCGCGTGTCCTGATCTTCCTTCTAGCTGTCGCTTTCCTCGCGCATGCCTTCCTTCCCAAAATAGTCTTTATTTCCGCTTTGGCCTCCTTCCAGTAGGATCTATAAAGCATCCAGAGGGATCCAGGAGGTGCAAACCTTTAACATTTCCAAAGTTTTCACCGAGCTTGATAGACCTAAGGTTAAGATGGATCTATGCTAGTTTAATACATTAATATTAATATAATAAAATATATTATTATTATTATTATTATTATTATTATTATTTTAATACTAAATTTTAATCATCATCATCATCATCATCATCATCATCATATATATATATATATATATATATATATATATATATATATATATATATAATTTTTTATTATTAATTATTAATTTATTATTATTATTTTAATGCATTATGTTACATGAACATCTCCCCCATACTAGAGTGTATAATGCCTCTCTGCACAATAAATAAACAAATTTGTTCGAAAAAAACCCTTAAAACCATTTGGAATAGGAGCTTGGTCACAAAGCTCTAAAACTAATGGAGAAGACTAAGGCTATAGGTCTACAAACTTAGCATTTAAGGTTTTGATGACATAAGGAGGGGAACATATTATCGCTTGCATCTATAGATGAAGGAATTAAGGTTGTAGACTATGGGGATGACGATATCCCTTGTCACATCTCAATCTTTAGGTCCCATCATGAGCTCGTGGAGTTATGGTGTAGCAAAAAGGTGTTAAATGAGAATTTGGTTTCAGCTAATGTGGTTCAAGTTTTGGACAAAGGATTGTCAGGTGGAAGAGATGAAATAAGTGTGAAAAGGTGGGATGGCAAGGATCTTGGTCGGAGGAAAAAGGGAAGGAAAGGACACTCATGGCCTATCATCTCTAGGTAAAAGATTAATTTGAGAGTGTCGAAACACTTAGTGCTTCTTTTGACATACCAAGCTCTAGGTCTATGCATGTTGTGAACCCACATTTAGGTGATGCGCAAGTGTGTCTAAGCCTTGATTTAGGTAGTGAAAGGTATCATGTATTGGAGCAAGGTGTGAAGGTGTTATCGGGTGACAAGACGATTGGGATTTGTGGGGCCAAAGCCTCTTTAGGAGAAAGGGGGGATTCCAAAGCGGATCGAAGGAAAAGATCTCGAAAATGCATTAGGGTTGAACCATAGAAAGTGAAGATGGTTGTCAGGTTGGATGTGAGTTTGAAAAAGGCGGAAGGTATGATGAAGTGGGTCCTCGTTGAGCATTTCATGGGAAAACATGTTAAAGGGAATGCTTTGAAGAAATGGATGAATGATGCTTAGAGATCTATTCTAGGTTATACTCTGATCTTTCATCTTTTAGTATGTGGTTGGATTTTCTTTGTAGTGAAGAGCTTTAATAATGTAGAGATACTTCTCAAGCAAGACTGGTTATGGGGGTTATCTGGTTTATGTCTTAAAAAGTGGAAATCAGGGTTTGACCCACTTTAATAACCTTCTTATCTGCAACATATATGGGTTTTATTGTTGGGCCTCCTAATGGAACTTTAGAACAAGAGAATTTTAGAAGGAACCATGAGTTCTTTAGGTCTTTTTATTGCGTTGAAGGACAAGTGTTGGGAAAATGAAGATATGAAATTTGTTAGAGTCCTAGTGGAGCTTGACCTAAGAGAGAGGTCGTTATTGAAAATGGAAATTGTTTGGGGGTCTTGGTTGTTTATCCAAAAACTCGATTTATGGAAAAATCCTTTTATGTGTGGAGCCTATCATGAAATAGGTCATTTGTGGGAACACTATGAAAACCCTAAGGAAGATTTTCTCCCAAAAAAGAAGGTGTGGATCAAGAAGACAGTTTCTTCTAGTGATTCCAAGATTGGTTTGGAGAATTAATGGGAAAGGATTATATATATCCTCAAGGTTTTCATTCTCATTTATCTCCTACAAAAGAAAAGGCTCAGTCTCATTCAATGCAAATAGATAATACTCAAGGAATCAAAGAGGATCAATGCATGTAAGGTCTCTCTTCATTATGTCAAGGTATGCCTATTTCAAATTCCCCCGTGTTCTTTTAAGCATTTTAGTGTGATTCCTCCTCTCTTGTTGGGTGTATGGGTTCTATCAATATGCCTCCACAAGGAGGGTTTAGGGGATAACAACCCTAGGGATAAAACTCTCCCTCCATTAAATCCTAGGGTAAATTCCATTCCAGAGTCTACAATTTCAACTAAGATATCTATGACACCTCTATTGAAAGTTTTAGTACAAGGGGATGGGGTTTTATCCCTTAGAAAGAAACATAAGTGTTGTGTTGGTTTTGTCACTTGAGTGAGAAAAACAGCAACACTTCCATGTCTAGATTAGCCTGCTAGACAAGACATAAGTTTTTGAGTGGGTTAAACAAGCCAAACACATGTATAAACAAAGAATAAATTAAAACAACTAAGAAATAAAAGTTAGAAAGAATAAGAAACTTAAAACCATAAAAATCAACCAACGACCAACATAATGCTACCAATGGATCAATAGATTAGTAGGAGAAACACCATAAGGAAAAATGAGGACTTATGAGTCCCCTCTTCCTCCTTGGGAGGGATCTTGAGTTCCCTAATGGAGAGCTCTTCTTACAATGGAAGAAAAATGGCAAATGGTGAAGAACAGCAATGCCTATTTCCTCAAGAGGTGAGTGGAATGGCCTATAGCAATGATGCTTGAAGGCTCCAAAGAGAAAAAGAGGATTCTCAAGGGAGAATTCTTGTAGCATAAAAATACTATGAAGATCTTGGTTTCTTAGTGAACCCATGGCTCTTATTTATAGCATTTCTTCAAGGAAAAATGTAATTGGTTCTTGGTGTGAACAAGGGGCCTTTTAGGGCACCCTCTAGTCCTTGACCAGCCCCCCATTCAGATTTCCCTCAGATATGAAGGTCAAATCGTGTTGGGATCTGGTCCATAAGTGGTTGAGGGGCCGACAATATCCATAAATGCATTGTTCATAGAAGTGCATGGATTTTCTCGTACACAATCGCGTGCTTAGTGCATTGTGTGCTCTGAGGGCTTTGTTGGCATGTGCACTATGCACGCGCTTCCTTTGATGAGTTTTTGCATGTCAATTTTTGACCCAATTTGTATAGTTTTTTGCCTTTTGAATGCATTTCAGTGCTGCAGGTGAACTAATTGTTGTTGGCGTTGCTATATTTCTATAACCATTTGCATGCAATGTTGCAGACAATATTTCAATGATAACAGATGCCCCCTGATGTGTGAGGTTAGGAGAATACGTATATCTGAAATACATCAATGTTTCTTTTACTGAGATTGTCATTGTAATGAAGAGTGTTGAGAGGAACTACAAGAGCGACCCACTAGAGGGAGAGGGGAAATCGTACAAGCGAGGCGGACTAAGCTTCCACACTATGAAGAAAGAGTGAAGGGGGACTAAGATTCCACAAGGTTGGGTAAGGGAGGAGGCTAAGTGTGTGGGCCTAGGGGATAATCTAGGGGGATTACCACTAAAGGGGATAATAATTTATTATTATTTCCTGAAGGTTAAGGTGGACATGTTGAGTGTTGTCCTAAGTTCCTGTAAAGGGAACATGTGCTAAGTGGAACTCATGCGGCACCAGGAAGACAAGTGTCGGCCTGGGTGCATGTAGTTAAAACTAATGAGTCAGCCGTGTTGGGGGTTGTTCTATCATTCTGTGATCCTTCGCCTGAGTTTGCGGGGATACAGGTCTGAACCTGTTTTTGGCCTCTGCGTCTGTATCTGCATAACGACGTGCAATGAAGGTTGTTTTTGCTGCCATTTGTCCGTTCTCCATTTGAACTCGTTGATCTCTGTCACCGACCTCTGTACATCCGTGGTCACCCAAGAAACCACTCAAGAGAAGGGGGAAAAACCGACCTGTGTGTCCTGTGAACCCAATGAGAACCTGTGGACTGATCCGCGTCTTCTGTGAAGCCTAAGTATCCTGTGTATTATCTATGTCGTGTGTGTCATGACTGTGGGTTGTTGTGGCCACACAATTCCTAGACTGAGTGTGGCTTGTTGTCGTATGTTCCTTGTTAAGCCTTGCAGTTTTCTTCCTTATGCTGGAATGAAGTTGAAGAAGCAGGTTATTAGGTCTGTGTGCAACACTTTCTCAAGGTGAGAGAGTTGGTTGTGGTTGAAGAAGCAGGTTGTCAGGCCTGTGAGAGACTCTCTCCAGGTGAGAGAGTGTGCAAAGGAAATGAGAACTCGGCCTATTGCTGAAGCCCAAGGCAAGGGAGGTTTAGCAGCCGAAGGACTGTTCAGTGTGACAGTGAAGGTGTATACTCTTGAAGTGGGGCAGGCATGTGGGGAATGAGAGTCTGTGAGCAGTGGGCATAAGTGGCTCATGGGAGAGAATCCATCCTCATAAACTATGTGTCTTCCTGTTGACCTTGCCTAGCCTAGGATTCCCTTACTTGGTGGATCTTAGTCCCAGCTCGAGGGTGACCTACTACTAAGAGTGATGAGCAATGCGGTCTATGGCTGGGAGGTTTGTGGAAGGTCTTCACGCAGTTGGTGGTGTTATTCCAGTTGAAAGATAAGTATAATTTATCTGCTTAATTTTATGTTATGCATAATTTTGGAATGTTATCATGTGTTCCATTGCATGTATGAATTGTTGTTAATTCTATTTAAATCTAAATGCTAACAATAACTCTATGTTAAAATGTGTTAATTTTATTTAATGCATATTATATTTATATGTGAATATTTCGCAGTAGTGGCATTGTCGGGTCTCTATGGAGGGTCGGGGATGCTACAGTTTGGTATCGCAGCTAAGTCAGAGATGAGTAGTGGTATTTCCCAGGCCTGTTGATGGTTGGGGATGTTACAAATTGGTATCATAGATTTAAAGGCTAAGTTAAGGTTGTGTTGGTAGCATTACCTGGTCTTTGGAAGGTCGGGGGTGTTACAAATTGGTATCAAAGCATGGTTACAAAACTGAGCTTGGATGGGCCATGTTAGTAGAAAATGAAGCAAAAGTTTCAAAAGAATTGTTGTCGAAGTAGAGAAAATTTGAGTTCAAAGCCAAGGTTTTAACGTCGAACCTGGATGGGCTAGATAAGTGGTCATTGGACCCAAAGTTTCAGGTAGAAATTTTGTTAAGAGGAACCAATTTCGAACCTCAAAACCTTCATGAGTGCCAAGAAGTTACCTTGGTCGTGTTACGAAGCTCAGGAGGAGTAGCAGTTTCATAAAACCACGACAGAAGTGGTATTGGGCCACAGAGTAATGTGGAACCTAGGATCTATTTAGGAGAAGGAGAATCCTTCATGACCGTCAGATTTGGTAGTGTTGCGAGGCAGTTAGCCATGAATTCCTTTGGAAATACGCAAAGTAACAGAGTTTGTTATGCATTGTAGGATCTATTCGGAAGGAAGGGAAATCCCTTACGACCGTCAGATCTGGGGAAGGTGCAGAGGAGTTAAACCAAAATCCCTTCGAACTTTGCGACTTTAGTGAAGTCTGATGCCATAAACAAGAGAAGGGTTGAAGCCCGAAGCTCCTAAGTGAATCTACATCGTAGATCTGGAGAGGAGAGTTCAACCATTGGATCAAGCCAATTTCGAAAGGTCAAACGCAGTGGTGAAGGGAGAAATCTTTCGAAGCTCCGAATTCTTGAGTTAATCTAGACAGTCTGTCAAGAGGGATGTGTGTCAACAGATATGAGACTTCGGGGAAAGTCACTTCGTGAGGAATCAAGTGTTGTGATTTTGAAACTCTCAAAGCCCGAAGTGTTGAAATCACACATAGTCGTTGATTGTGAAGGAGGACACGCGTTGGTAGATCGTGAACTCTGGGGGAAAGCGCTTCGGGCAAAAGTGAGCATAGAGGAGTTGAAACTCCTGAAGTCCGAAGCTCCAAAGCCCGAAGAGCCGAACTAGTGAGTCATGATGACGTCACTTGGAGGTGACGTGGGCACATGGGTTGTGTGTCAAGTGTAAGTGGATTATGAGCCGCGGAAGATTGAAATGGAATTTGGAATGTGACGTGTGTCACCCATCTGAATGGGCCATGTATCAGCTGCTAGTAGTCTACAATGTGGCTTGTCATATGAACAGAGCTAGTGGGGCCGAGGTTACATAACGTAGTTAAAGGTCAGAGGACCCACACTGGCGTTGATCACGATACATCAAGATCGATGGCCATGAGGCATTGCTCGAACCCAAGTTGCACAAGAGTTAATTATCCAAGGTGGTCTTGCAATCCAAACCACGGTTTCACCGAGGGGTTACATGTCAGCGTCAGAAGAATTGCAAGATGAAAGGTGGGTTACTCCAAACCACCGTTGCATGCTCCCATAATTGGAAAACGTTAAGTGATGTGACATAATGACGTCACCAAAGGTGATTGGGAATGTTCGGAGATTAACAGTTTGGATGCGTGGATGTGAAATCCTCCGAAGTCCCAAAGCTTTGAAGTTCTGGAACTTAGACGCCTAAGGTTCCATAGTAAGTGTCAATCATCGAATGTTGAGTAGACATGGATGGTTGATCCGCCCTACGTCGCACGTTCGCTAATTTGGAACTCCGAGAGATTGTTGTGTGGTGCTTTGAAATCTTCTGAAGCCAAAGGCCGAAGGCCCGAGTAAGCATCTAGTGATCTAGTGCTTGGTCACGACCCATGATCACATGGATTGGGGACTGAGAGAAAGGAGCTAGTACTTGAAAATGATTACAGAGCAGAGAATAGCTTGGAAAGAAAATGAAATCTGAACGTCTTCTTAAATCAGATTGGTTTGAATGCGTAAACTAGTGAAGTATTGAATAAGTTCAATTGTTTCTCTTATTTGAGTTTTCGAGTGCAAGTAGTGCACATTATCTGCGAGGAGTGTGTTGACAGAGGTAAGTTAACCTCAGAGAAGATCAGAACCTTCATCAGCAGAAGTGCAAGGAGTGTATAGGAAGAACTATGTGTTGAGTTCAGAGAGAGATAGAGTCACTGAGAACTTTGTAGGGCTCTGCCAGGCGGGCATCGAACGAGTGAAAGTGTACATAGAGAGAACTCTTTGTCGAGTTTAGGGAGAAGAGTATCAGAGGAATATACTCACAGAGCTGTTGAACACTCTATAGAAAATGCTCATCAAGGTGTGCTTTGAGTAGAAGGTTGCTAGGAGGGCACAAAGTTTTCCTTTGAAAGGAAACAGAAGGGTCGAGACCCCTAGGAGACTGAGTAAGTTGAAAAGCTCAGAAGAGATAACACAAGGAGTGTGTGGGAGACAGACTCGTTCTAAGTCCTAAAGCTCAGAAGAGATAACGCTTACGAGAGTGAAGATGAGATCCAAGAGGCGAACTTGTAGAATAAAGGTCAAAGGCCAAAGCCTTTGAACACTGACAAAAAACTTCCAAGGCGGAAGAAGTCAAAAGATCAAGAGGAGGAGTGACAACAGCCGTCAGATCGGTTGTGGGGAGGATCCTAGACCATTAGATCAACATCCAACAGAACAAAAGAAGCACAGAGGAGAGGAAAATATCCCATCCGTTGCGTCTGAGCGCGAAGGACTAGCAATCGTTGGATCTGGAAGTAAGTGCATGAGAATTAACCCTTGTGTGCGCAGAGAGTGGACTTGTCAAAGTCTTGAAGTGATTTGTGACCGTCCATCATCAAGGTGGACAGGTGACGTAAGATCCACAACTTTGGAAGTTTGTGGACAAGGAGGAGGAGAAATAGCCGAAGTAAATCTTGGTCGTTGATCTGAAAGTGGACGTATGGCGCCGGATCTAGAACTCTGGGTACGGAGCACTCCGGAGGAAGGCAGAGGATGAAAGCGTCGAAGTCCCGAAGGATATTTCGATCGTTGATCAAGGAGGAGGTCAAAGGACCGTTGATCTGGTCTTGGTAAAAAAGAACCGAAGTCCCAAAGAGAATCAGGACCGTCGATTGAGGAGGAAGCATGGCAGATGATCTGCCATTTTGGATAAATCTCTCCGGAAGAAATGAGAGTTTGAGAACTAAAACTCCCGAAGGCCGGACTCGCGGAGGAAATCATAGCCACACATCTGAAGTGACAGGTGTCAGCAGATCTTCCACTCTAGAAGATAAACACTGAGGAGAAAGTGAGAGTTGAGAGTTGAAACTCCCGAGGGTCGGAGAATCGGAATCAACCATAGCCATTAATTTGGAAGGGAGATACGTGTCGACAGATCGTGTAGATCTGAGATCATGTGTGGAAGGAGGATAGATAGCAGTCGTTGATCGCGGATCGTCACCAAGGGATTGGAGATCGATGAATGAGCTGGATTGCGGGGCCAGAACTTGCTCGGATGTTAAAAATCTGAGAGTGGGCCACAATTTAAACCACGGTTTTAGAAAAGGGATATGTGGCAGCTGGAGGTGAATTGTGGGGTGAAAAGTGGTTTGGTCTAAAACCACTCTTGCCCGCGCTCGCAATCACACACTTACGTGAGGTCATAGCCCAAGGCCATATGAAACAAGGGGCCAATACAAAAGGAGTTATTTCTGTTCTAAGACTTTTGCGATTATTGTTTTGTTCAGAAAGTCTTGCAGGAAAGTAGTATGCAGTTTAGTGCCTGTGGAAAATCACAAGGATGGTTGCATTCATAATATGGCAACAACCAAGATGAATCATGAAATAGAATTTCATGTTTTGGGGATAAAAGTTGAATTCCCTTTCGAACTAATTGGAGTTCCTAAATGAATTCTTTTATGTTTTCTCATGATAACTGCATGTGGGTGATGCAGATGAGATGATGTTGATTAAGGTTAAAATGTTGACTGCAAAGAGTAGCTCGAGGAAGATGCTGATTGGAAATCTCTGAGGGCAGTTGGAACTCCGGGAGCCACAGTGCTCTAAGACTTCCAGTCTGGCCTGTTGTTGAAGCCCAAGGAAAGGGAAGTGTAACAACCGATGGACTGTGTGATAGTGAAGGTGCACACTCTTGGGGTGGGACATGCATGTGGGGAAGGAGAGACCATTGGTTAGAGTGCTATCAAGGTTTGGTACCTTGGTCTAGACCATGTGATATGAAAGTATTCTCAATCAAAAAATAAGTACAATTCTTTATTTATTGTATGTCGTGTATCTTGTATACAGGTTATAATGTTATTATAATTTCCCGTATATACATATATATACATTGCATATATGCTTGCATTACCTTCATCCATGATTGTACATAATGTGCTTCATATTTCATTGCTTAAGAAATATATACCTGATGCTAATCATGTAATCGATTGGAATGTGATTCGGGTGGAGCAAGAAGGTGTCTTGTAAGTGCATCCGGTGCGCATATTGGACTAGAAGAGAAAACAGCTCCGGAATCGAGCCATAGGACTTGTAAAGGTCCAATGGACCTGGTACGGTCCCGAGGACATGACATGGGAGCATGAGGATACTATGCGGGCATAATATCTGCATCTTTTTGAAGATTTTGGAAATCTTGTTGATTTTGTGTGAAAGTTGCACTGAGGACAGTGCAAAAATAAGGGGAGGGGATTGTAATACCCCAAGGACGTGCCCCTGTTATATTATGTATTGTAATCATGTTTATAGGCTAGTGATCCAAGTGTATATAAGCTGGTGGGCTTATGTGTTATTTAGGCTGGAGAGCCTAGGTGTTAAAGGCCAGGATCCTGATTTTTCGTATATGTAATTATGCAGATCATTAATAAAATATAAACATCATTGTGTGTCGACCGACCATGAAGAAAGAGTGAGGGGGACTAAGATTCCACAAGGTTGGGTAAGGGAGGAGGCTAAGTGTGTGGGCCTAGGGGCTAAGTTAGGGGGCTTACCTCTAAAGGGAATAATAATTTATTATTATTTCCTAAAGGTTAAGGTGGACATGTTGAGTGTTGTCCTAAGTTCCTGCAAAGGGAATGTGTGCTAAGTGGAACTCATGTGGAACCAAGAAGAAAAGTGTTGACCTGGGTGCATGCAGTTAGAACTGATGAGTCAGCCTTGCTGGGGGTCGTTCTGTCATCATGTGATCCTCTACATGAGGTCGCGGGGATGCAGGTCTGAACCCGTTTTTGGCCTCTACGTCTACATCTGCATAACGACGCACAATGAAGGTTGTTTGTGTTTCCATTTGTTCATTCTCCACCTGAACTCGTTGGTCTCTGTCACCGACCTCTGTACATCCACGGTCACCCAAGAAACCACTCACAAGAAGGGGGAAAAACCGACCTATGTGTCCTGTGAACCCAGTGAGAACTCGTGGACTGATTTGCGTCTTCTATGAAGCCCGAGTATCATGTGTATTATATGTGCCATGTGTGTCATGATTGTGGATTGTTGTGGCCACGCAGTTCCTGGAATGAGTGTGTCTTGCTGTCGTCTGTTCCTTGTTGAGCCTTGCAGTTGTCCTCCTTTTCCTGGAATGGAGTTGAAGAAGCAGGTTGTTAGGCCTGTGTGCAACACTCTCTCCAGGTGAGAGAGGTGGTTGTGGTTGAAGAAGTGGGTTGTCAAGCCTATGAGTGACTCTCTCCAGGTGAGAGAGTGCACGGAGGAAATGAGAACTCTTGGAAGGGGTCTGTTTAAGGATAAATTAGTTAGTGCGGACACAGACCAATCTCCCTAGATCCACCTGGATCTAGAACAAAACAAGACAGAATATATCGCTTTCCCTAGATCTAAAGTATTGAATGGACAAGAGAAAAGGATGATGCACTTACCTTGTGAAAGCTCTCCTTTAATCTCTGTTGTTCCTCGCTCTGCCCCGATGCTCTTGTGTCATCCAATCACAACAACACAAACCAATCACAGCAACACAAACCAATCACAGCAAAGACATTAATATATTCAAAACCCTAGACTATACATGTGATCAAGGAATCATGTAATAAAGTAGATCTAACTTTATGGGAAAGAAATATATTACTGTATTATTAAATATGAAAGAGAGACTTACAACCATTGCCTTGATGTCGCAAGGTCCCTTCCAACTGTCCTTCGTTCCCCACACACTTCTTGCTCCAAAGATTCTGAAACCATAGATCTGATAGCTACTCACAATCTATCTTGACAAAGCAAATCTCAAAGCCACTCCAATCAAGCTAATAATTCCAAGCCAA
>ML802223.1:255994-271706 GCA_009831015.1 Picea engelmannii
TAGGAAAATGCAACTTCTTTTCTCAGGAAAAGTTCTTCTTCCTTCTCTCTTCAGGAATTCAGGCCACTATGACCCCTCTAAAGGCAATAGATAGGTTTACATCATTAACGATCATAGGGATGACGAAAATAATGTGTAACAGGGTCCTGTAGCTGCCACAGAGCTCAGAGAATTTCGATCCGACCTGTTGTTGAAGCCCAAGGCAAGGGAGGTTTAGCAGTCGAAGGACTGTCCAGTGTGATAGTGAAGGTGTATACTCCTGGGGTGGGACATGCATGTGGGGAATGAGAGTCTGTGAGCAATGGGCATAAGTGGCTCCTAGGAGAGAATCCATCCTCATAAACTGTGTGTCTTCCTGTTGACCTTGCCTAGCCTAGGATTCCCTTGCCTGGTGGAGCTTAGTCCTGGCTCAGGGGTGACCTACTATTGTGAGTGATGAGTAGTGCGGTCTATGGCTAGGAGGTTCATGGAAGGTTTGCACGCAGTTGGTGGTGTTATTCCAGCTGAAAGATAAGTATAATTTATCTGCTTAATTTTTTGTGATGAATAATGCTGGAATGTTATCATGTGTTCCATTGCATGTATGAATTGTTGTTAATTCTATTTAAATCTGAATGGTAATAGTAACTCTATGTTAAAATGTGTTAATTTTATTTAATGCATATTATATTTTATATGTGAACATTCTGCAGTAGTGGCATTTCCCGGTCTCTGTTAAGGGTCCGGGATGCTACAGTTTGGTATCGCAGCTAAGTCAGAGCTGAGTAGTGGCATTGCCCAGGCCTGTTGATGGCTGGGGATGTTACAAATTGGTATCAGAGCTTTAAAGGCTAAGTTAAGGTTGTGTGGGTGGCATTACCTGGTCTTTGGAAGGTCGGGGATGTTACACTCCCACATAATTTGAAATTTGTAGAATGTAGTTAGGGGGTGAACGGATGGTCATACAAGGGTAGTTGTTAAAATATTGTGTAACTGCAAAGAATATTCTTATCCCCTTTTGTGGATAAATTAAAAGATAAAATATATTTATTATTCATTAGATCAATCCCCTTTTGTGGATAAATTAAAAGATAAAATATATTTATTATTCATTAGATCAATCCCCTTTTGTGGATTGGTCAAACCCTAATTGGAATATGCAAAATAAGAAGTCGGCCCCTGTTGAGCCTCTAAATTGACATCCCCACTACCCTATTACACTCCTCATTTATACCTTTTTGGACTACCTAAGCTTGGATAAATGGCAAAGAACACTACCATTAGCCATTGATAAGGTCATAAGGTAAAGTATAATTGAATTCATGCATTTTGTGGTTTATTGAGCTACGAAACTAAACATTTCATGTACTAATGTTTTAAATTGCCACATGTAACCTTTGACCTCTAGATGAGTCCAACATTTCTGTATCAGCTCAGCCATCCGGTACTTATGTGCTAGATTGCCACTGTCTGAATCCAATACCAAGCGCACCTTCCATTTAGATCCGGTACCGAACCATTCACTGTCGTGATCTGGTACCAATGGCCGCAGACTGTTCTAGTTTGGTACCAATCACTTGCATGTTGTTCGGATCTGGTACCATCTATCGAATCTCACCTGTCACGATCCGGTACCAATAAAGGGAGCAGAATATACCAAGTTTAGCTCTAGATCGTGCCCAAGATCCAGACTTATTTTTATTCGAGTTTGACATATTATGTAGAAGCTATAACTACCCAGACTATGCCTAAAAACTTAAGCTCTTTCCTGCCACAATGAAGGATTCAACCTTAAGATGGTTCATGAGCTTATGAGAAAATACAATTCTCTCTTGGGATCAGATTAAAGACACATTTTTACGGAAATATCAAGACTATTGTAAGAATAATGCTAAAAATGACATTTTTAAAATGTAGCAAACAAAAGATGAAAGCCATGAAGACAACTTAGAAAGGTTCTTATACAACTATCAGAAATCAAAACTATTCACCACAGACCCAGCTGTAGTAAGAACTGTATTTTTGGAAGGTATTAGAAATGATTGCATAGAAGTTTTAAACTTGTTAAGTTCAGGATATGTGCACCAAAAGCCTTTTGCAGAGATTGCAGATTAATGTAGAAGATACTCAAGAGGACAAGCTAAAACAGGCAAAGGACCAAGAGATTCTTTTAGCAGAAATACAAGACAAAGCTCAGGGACTGTCACCAGAATTGAGTTAGGAAAATTATTAGAGAACTTTAAAATAGACATCTTGAGCACAATCAGTAACCAGTTAGATACCCTAAAAATGAAAAAGAAACAAGAAGAAGAGATTGTTTTAGAAATCTTTTGTCCTAGATGTCAAAAGAAGCACGGTGAAAAAGAATGTCCATTAAATGTCATAGAAATATGTGGCCTGTGTACACTAGAGCACCCCACATCTGAGTGTCCAACTTTGCTTGAGCTACAAGCCATGTATAGGGGAGGAGGAGTCTCACAAGAACAACCATACCCTTCCAGAAGACCTTGGAGAGCACAAAACCCCAATGCATTTTATGACCCTAATGCACAATATCAACATCAACAATGGGGTCCTCCTCCAATGCCCTATCCACAATGGACACCTCAGCAAGATCAAAGTCAACCTTGGCAACAAGGTTGGAGGGGGCATGTGTATGGAAATCCCTCTTACCCTACACATCCACAGTATCCTACAAACATTTCCCAATTACTACCTGGATTTAACCCACTGCAGATGAAAACTTTACTTCCACCTCCTATATAGCATCAATTTACAGTCCCCTTGAACCCTAATCAGCAATGACAAGTATCTATAAATGCCAATCAACAACCACAAAACCAAGCTGCCCACAACCCTCCAAGACCAACAACAATCGTTGCCCAACCAATCCCTAACCCCAATAATCGACCCACCCACCCTGTGTAGAATGTAAAAGTTCAAACCTTTCCCACCTATGAAATTCAACTAAGATCAGGGAAAGTTGTAAATCAATCAAATCCCAGGGTAATAATTCAAGAAGAAAACGATAATCATTCTGAAGAAGGAAACACTCAAGCCACCCCTGTAGAAGAAGAGACTTCCCTTTCTATTCCAACCACTTCTCAATCCATAGGAGTACCTCAACAAGTTAATCTTCCACCCTACCCTAAAATATTATTAGAGAAGAAACCTGACCCACCCTTGCACAAAGACAAAGAGGATGAGTTACAAAATGTATGTATAAAAATACCTCTGCTACAAGCCATTAAGGATATCCCCATATATGCCAAAATCATAAGGGATATTTGCCTTAAGAAACCAGGAAGGAAGAAGAAGTAACCTCCCCTTGTTCAGGTGGTGGGGCAATTATCTGAATTTATTTCTGAAATGCCATACAAATATAATGACCCTGGGAACCCAGTAGTCACTATTGAAATTAATGGTATTTATTTACAAAACACACTCATTGATTTGGGTGCAACAATTAATGTAATTCCTTTTGACACTATGCAAAAACTCCAAATCAACCAGTTGAGACCAACCCAAACCATGATAGAGTTGGCAGATAAGTCAGTCATTAGCCCTGCAAGAAGTCTAGATGATGTCACAGACACTCTAGCTTCTTGGGAATATCCAATAGACTTTCTAGTCATCTATTCTAAATCATCCTCCAAACCAGGACACCCTATGGTTCTTGGTCATCCTTGGTTGGCCACAACATATGCCTTTATCAATTGTCAGTCTGGTGAGATGACTATATCCAATGGCACACATAGCCAAAAGCTTGTCCTCTTCCCTCCCGCCCAACCGACACAGGAGATACCTGTTTGGTTAGAAAACCCTTATGGAGAGGAAGATTGCATCAGACCCCTGTTAACACTTGAACAAGTAAGAGGAATGCAAGAACAATCAGATGAACAAGTCTTAAGTTTATTTTTGGCTCATACAAATTGCATTGAATATCCGAGGTCTTTTGCAGAGTCGTCACACATTTTCAGTTTTGAATTTCAACAAACTTAGCACCCTGATATCACTCAACTATATACTTTATCACCAGCTTCCTCAAAGAAGGAAGAAAGTACTGAACTTGTTGAGATTAGCCCAGGAAAACCTTTGTATATCAACTCTAGTTTGGAACTAGAACAAAAGTCACAAGTAATTGAAATTCTCCAAAGACAATTTGATGCCTTTGCATGGGATTATGCAGACATGAAAGGCATTCACCCTGACACATGCACACATCATATCTACACTAATGACCAAATCATACTAGTTAGATAGCCTTAGAGAAGGATGAATCCAGCCCTTAAAGATATTGTAAAAGAAGAATTGCAAAAACTCCTTGAAGCCAATCTCATATACCCCATTTCAGACAGTCAATGGGTGTCTCCACTTGTCATAGTTCCCAAGAAAAATGGTAAGTGGAGAATATGTGTAGACTTCAAGGAGTTGAACAAATCCACCCATAGGGATTATTTTCCCTTACCATTTATTGATCAGGTGTTGGATACCTAGTCCGGGAAGAAGTATTTTTCGTTCCTAGATGAGTTTAGTGGTTATAACCAAATACAAATAGCACCCGAAGACCAGGAGAAGACCACTTTCACCTGCCCATGGGGAACCTATGCTTATAGGGTTCTTCCTTTTGGACTTTTCAATTCCCCAGCCACTTTTCAAAGGGTTGTCCTAGCCATTTTCTCTGACTTGACCAATGATTGCGTGGAAGTCTACATGGATGACTTTACAATCCATAGAAATGACTTCCAGGAAGCGTTGACCAGTGTAGAAAAATTCTTGATTAGGTGTAAGGAAACTAATATTTCCCTAAGTAATGAAAATTCAAAGATGATGCTCACTGAAGGTATTGTTTTGGGACATCACATCTATGGTTCTGGAATGAGAGTTGATCCGGCAAAGATTCATATTATCACACAAATCAAAATACCTTCCTCACAAAAGGAAGTTCGCAGCTTTTTAGGGCATGCTGTCTACTATAGAAGATTCATTCCAAATTTTACAAGCCTAGCTACCCCTTTATTCAAGTTATTATCTAAAGAAGCCGAATTTAATTGGGATTATGAATGCCAAGTATTTTTTGAGATTCTAAAACAGAAATTGTCAACTACCCCTGTATCAAGAGGACCAAATTGGTCCCTTCCTTTTCATATCTGTACCGATGCCTTAGACACAACCCTTGGGGCAGTTCTTGGACAAAGGGAAAATCAAATGCCTTATGATATATATTTTTTTGGTAAAAATCTGTCTCCAACATAAGTTAATTATATGATCACAAAAAAAGAATTGTTAGTTGTGGTCCATGCTATCAATAAATTTAGACACTATATTACAGGATATCAAGCTTTTGTACACACTGATCATTCAACCATCAAATTCTTAATGAACAAATTTGTAACAAACCCTAGAGTTACAAGATGGTTGTTATTATTATAATATTTTAATATCAACATTATTGATAGACCTGGTAAGGATAATCTTGTGGCTGATTTCTTATCTAGAATGATTCATCTGGGAGATAACACACCAGTAGATGATAACTTTCTTGATGAAAATTTGTTTGCTATTTCTACATTTATTCCTTGTATGCAGATGTAGCTAACTATTTGGTGACAGGGAAGATGCCTCGAAAATTGTCTCCTAGAGAAAAATAGAAAGTAATTTAGCTAAGTGCAAACTACATGTGGCACGATGATTGTCTATACAAAACAGGACCAGATTTGGTAATTAGAAGATGTGTAAGGGAAGATGAGATCTATGATATTTTGCAAGCCTTCCATGATGGTCCTTGTGGAGGACACTTTGCTGACAAGAGGACCGCTTATAAAGTTCTGCAATCTGGTTATTATTGGCCTAATATTTTGAAAGATGCTAGAACTTATGTATCCAATTGTGATGAATGCCAACGAATGGGTAGCCTACTGGACGAGACCAAATGCCACTTCAATCCCAAGTTGTCATTGATCCTTTCAAGAAATGGGCATTAGATTTTGTAGGGCCCATTAAACCTGCATCTAAAAAGAAAAAGTATATACTTGTATGTACTGACTATGTGACTAAGTGGGTTGAAGCAAAATCTTTACCAGCTGCAAGTGAACAATCAATGGTGGATTTCCTTTTCAATGACATTTTTACTAGATTTGGGGTACCTCGGGAAATTGTGACTGATCAAGGGACTCAATTTACCTCTAATCTAGTCAAAACTATTACAAAGCAGTACCAAATCAAGCACAGGAAATCTACACCCTATCATCCACAGGAAAACGGACAAGTAGAGTCTACCAACTAAGTCATTGAGTCCATTCTTACTAAAACAGTACAGCTACACCACAAGGATTGGGCTGTCATATTACTAGAAGCCTTATGGGCTTATAGAAGTACCTGGAGGAATACAACAGGACATACACCTTAGGAGTTGGTGTACGGGAAGCAGGTGCTTCTCCCTATAGAATTCTAGATCAAAACCTTTAGGACTGCAGTACAAGTTGGCATGAACTTAGATGAAGCCCAGCAACAAAGACTCTTGCAACTTAATGAGTTGGACAAAATCAGGCAAGAAGCACTTCAAAGAACCACCCTCATTCAAGAGCAAAGAACAAAATGGCATGACAAGTATCTCACAAAGAAAAAATTTCAACCAGGAGATTGGACCCTTTTGTATGACAACATATTCAAAAATTTCAAAGGTAATTTAACTACTCGTTGGATGGGACCTTATGAAATTGACATTGTCTATGATAATAGTTCAATTAGGATAAATACAATTGATGAACATTAGACACCACTACTTGTGAATGGTCATCGGTTGAGAATTTATAACAAACCCCTGTCAAAAGAGGAATTTCTAACACGTGTACTACATAATTCAGATATGCAAGTGATCAGTAAGGAAGGAAACCTTCCTACTGATCCACATTGATTGATTGATTGATTTACTTTTAAAAACCTTTGTACATAGGTGTGGATTGTGTCTTGTTAATAAGATGAAGGTAACAATGGATTCTTACCTCCTTTTGTCTTATTTTTTCATTTTATCTTTGTAAGTAGATTTCTATAATTTATTTGATCCTTCACGAACTTACTAAAAATCAGTTGGTAGGCATCAACAATACTCTGTTCTGGTCTGGTGCCAGTAGTGTTGATCTGGTACCAGAAATCCTATTCTGGTTCGGTACCAACAGTCCTATGTTGGTCCGGTAACAGAAGTCTGTCCTTATACGGTACTAACAGGACACATCACCTGATTGAAAAGGAATGCTACACCTATTTCAAAATATTATGAAGTATGAAACCATGCAGTAACCACTTAAGTTGGAACCAAGAAGTCAAATGCAACATCAAATGGCAGCCTTTATGAAGCAATAATTCCTTTTGGTTCTGTTGTTAACTAAAGGGAAGTATTTTAATTTCTTTTGGTTCTGTTGCTAGCTAAAAGGAAGAATTTTTAATTTCTTTTAGCTCTGTTTCTTGACAAAGAAGACATAATCTTTACCTATGATTGTTAAAAGAACCATGCTTAATCTGCTTCAAAGTCTAGAGGTTTCCTTTATCTAGTATTTCAGCATGATTAAAGGGCTAAAAAAAATATATTATCCTACAAGTAACTATCTCACCCTAACTAGACTTCAATAGTATTCATTGGATTATCTTTACTAAAGAGTAACATATGAGTATATGAACACTCTCTGTCATGGGAACACTAGGAATTTTTTATGGAAGAGGATGTATTAGTACCCTATGGTAACTTTAGGTCATTCTCTTATGGAAAAACTCAGACATAATTATACATCTGGATCATTCTAAAGAAATAATGTGCATACATAGGTTTATTTTTCCTTCAGAAAAATCTTTCTAGACATTCAAATAAGAGAATATACCTTCCAACCCAATACCATTCCAGCTTGTAAAAAGGTTTTCAGACGAGCCTCCCCTGTCACCGTGCAAAAGAACTCTTTAATAAAAACTGAAATAGGTGACTATGGACAAGAAGCCTCTGATGGAAAAAGGGTTTAAGAGATTAACCCGCCGGGACACTGAACAAGTCTGCTGGTAGCGGGTATCGGTCTGTGGTATGACTAGGCAAACCCATCAGGGTATTGAACATGCCTGTTGGCAATGGGGCATTCTACCTGGGGAAGGTATGTCTCTCACTAATTATCACAACTACCCCACCGGAGTACTGAACAGAGTTGCTGGCAGTGGGTTCTGGTTGAGAAATGTCTCATTTATACTTGTCTGATTGAAAAATTCACTTTTGTCATCTAAAAAATGAATACTACAAGCAAAGGCCACTGTTGACACTTATAAGATACAAACTCCAGATTAACAAACAAGATAATTACTACAAGAAAATGTCCATTTGAGAATTACCCTAAGTCAACTTTATCGGTCTGACATCTAAATCCTACATTACCTAAGAAGGAAACTTCTTGTGAGTGGAGCCCTAACTAGGGAGTCTAATCTACTTATAATGTGAAATTTATCCATAACATCTAATGATAGTAAATCTCTGAAGCAAGTTAGGTTGGATCTGTTCTTCTGGAATAAAAAGCTCCCTGTTTTCACTGCTAAATGCTACCCTTGTCAATAAATCATCAAAAGAAAGGAAATTTCAAATTTTTTTAGGCATGTGATCATATGTTAGGTGATAAATGTACTTTTTGAATTTTATTTGGTTTCTTTTCTCTGATCAATTTTCTTCCATTGTGACATAGGGTGTTGAAACTTCTTGCATAAGGATATGCAACATCCTTGGCATGGGGGAGGGTCAAAGAGCTCATTCAAGACTCTTTTTCAGACTCACATCTCATTTTCAGAAACCAGCATGTTCACCTTACAACCCTGTAGAACCAAACACAAAAGAAGACACGAACATAATAAAGTACAGGAAATTCCAGTACCAAGCTTCCAGAAAACCCCAGCCTAAAAAGATGAACTCTGAAAAACTACAAGCTTCAAACACAAAGGCAGTCACATATGCTATGGGTATTGAGTATACAATGGTAAAAGCAAAGGTAACATGGTATTATTTATTTTCCTTTGCTTATAAAACTATATTAGGTATGAAAATGTATACTAGATCTTATGACCTTAGTGTTAAAACCATGCACCTAACTTTCACTTCCCTCATACCCATATGCTTAACCTTAATTAATCCTCTCATCACATAAGCGCTTGAAAATGATTGAGGACAAAATCACATCAAAGTGTGAATATGGAGCATGTCCAGTAATGATGAGCCACGACCCTAAACCAAGAACGTGCTTCATCCTTAAGCAATCACAAACCTATATCGTGTCATGCGCCATGACTCAACATCAAATTCACCGCTCAGAAGTCCAATCTCCTATCCCAAACAACAATGATGCTTCGACACCCAATGTTTCATCCCCATCATTGCACTAACGGGCATAAATGAAATGGCTTATCTGGGTGGCAAAGCCATCCAGATGAGCCTCATCTTGTCTTAATTTTCCCTTGCGACATCTTTACTTAAACTCACCATTTGAATTATAGACGTCATCACCATATTTCTTTTGTCGTTACCAACCTTTCTCTAGTTCCGAGCCTACTCCTCTCTGCGATCTCCGGTACCAAACCCTTACCCTCATAGCTGACTAAATCCTTGCGCTACAGCCCGAGTTTTACTCACAGTTTATAAAGATGGTTGTAAGTAGACATGCACCAGTCTTCCAAATTTATAGGGAGACCGAGGAGTTCCATCTATGTAGAGATAAGTATGCTAGAGCGGGATGGATGCCATTTTTGGAGAAATTCACAGGCTATCATGAGAAGGTATCTCACGCATTTATTCAGGGTTACGATGGAGAGATTGTGCACATAGGCAATCTGCAGCAAACAATCAATGAAGAAAACTTAAGGGAAGCCACAGGATTACCTAGCAGAGGAGACAAGTATTTCAAAGGAGTAGGAATCAATAAGGAAATATGCCAAATATTTCTGAAGGAAGACCATCAACACCTTGATTGGAAGAAGGGGATTTCTAGAAACTATATCACGAAAGAATATCATCCTATGCTTGCTAGTCTACAACGATTCCTCACTTGTGAGGGCAGGTATGTTGTAACCTTCCTATATCATCTTAGGCTTTTGTTGCACTTTGAAGGAGGTCCTGAAATTGATTTCCCATATTTTTTATGGATGAGTCTGAACAAGATGGTAAGAGGTGTCAAAAACCTATCCAAAATTGAGAAGACTAACATTTATCATCAAGGTCTTATTAAGATGTTAGTTATAAATGAGATCAAGAAGCAAGGGTTTAGCTGGAAAACCCTCATCACTCAACACCTTCCCACGGAAAACAAACCTGTAGAGGAAGCCCAACCTGCTCCAGATAAAGATAAGGAACCTAAAGAGAAAAAGGGCAAGAAAAATAAGGTAACTCCATCATCCTCCAGAATAGTGAGCCAAAAAGATAAAGCTAGTAAACAAGCAAGTCCCTTTTCGACAGTTGATAAGATTTTTAAAAGTCAAGAATCAAAAGGTAAATCTGAATTAGTAGAGGAGATCTCAACAGTAGCACTTGAGGAGAAGGGTCATAAGACAAAAACTGTGAGGAAAGAGAAGAATAGCTTAGAAAATAAAGATGAACAGTCCATAGAGCAACCTCTTGTAACCATTCCACAAACAAGAAAGAGGACAAGGAAACTTGTTAGCGCTTCTGATCCACCACCCCCTTATAAAATAACCACAAGGAGCATGGCAAAGAAATGTAAAGCAGTTGTCATCCCTCTTACACATGAAGATCCAATAGATCCTACCTCCCCTTCCCTAGAGTTACCAGTCCAGGATGACATCCCTAGATTAACTGAGGAGCAAGTTACTATCACTTTGTGTGGGATGAGGAAGGAAGTGGAGGAAAGAGAATACATCCAGCCAGAAACAATGGGGTCAATAAGGACCTTAACAAAAGGATAGATGAAGAAAAATATTGGGGAGTTGAAAAATCAAAACCAAGAACTCAAACAAGAAGTGAAGGAATACCAACTACTGGACAAGTATATCAAAAAGGAAAATGAGCAACTGAAGGCAACTAGCCAGCAACTTCAAGATGACCATGAAGAGACTTCTAATAAGCTCAAGAAGGTACTAAGACTCTTACAATACATTAGGGTCATAAAAAGGGAGCTGAAAGCAGAAGCCTCAGCTATCAACATCATTGATCCACATAAGTAAAGAATGGAGTCTCAAATTTTGAAAATTTTTGAGTTTGTTTCAGTTGCATGAGGACATGCAATGATTTTGGCATGGGGGAATGTTGAGCCTCTAAATTGACATCCCCACTACCCTATTATACTGCTCATTTATACCTTTTTGGCCTACCTAAGCTTGGATAAATGACAAAGAACACTACCATTAGCCATTGATAAGGTCATAAGGTAAAGTATAATTGAATTCATGCATTTTATGGTTTATTGAGCTAGGAAACTAAATATTTTCTATACTAATGTTTTAAATTGTCACATGTAACCTTTGACCTCTAGATGAGTCCGACATTTCTGTATCATCTCAACCATCCGATACTTATGCGCCAGATTGCCACTGTCTGAATCCGGTACCAAGTGCACCTTCCATTCAGATCCGGCACCAAACCATTCATTTTCGCGATCCGGTACCAACGGCCCTAGACTGTTCTAGTCCGGTACCAACTACTTGCGTGTTGTTTGGATCCGGTACTATCTACCAAATCTCACATGTCACAATCCAGTACCAATACAAGGAGCATAATATACCAAGTTTAGCTCCAGATCATGCCCAAGATAATTGTTGGATATTTGTTGAATCATCAAAGCTCTAGCAAGGCTATGTTAAGTTTGTTTGTTTATTGCTTCATCCTCATACACTTTGTGTTATGAGGATGAAGCTTAAAATATGTAACCGAATATATAAATTTGACAATTGACTGATCTGCTAAAGATTTCACCTCCTTGTGTTTCACGACTAAGACTATTTAAATAGTCATGGCAAGGATGGTGGAAGTAGTAGAGAGATAGCATAACACAACATGTGAAGCAACGTTATATATTGTAGAACATATTCTGAGTTGATGTTTAATAGAAGGATGTCATTTATTTCCATGCCTTGATTGTTTATGAATGAATGTGAGTTGAGTTGTTAGCATAGTTTAATTCTATGTTTTGAGGTTTGAGTAAGAATGATGTGTGGATTGAAAGCAAACTTACTGTAGACTCCAGTTGCTGACCCGTTGAAGCGGCAAGGGCCCACCACCCAACAAAGGTCAACATCTTTGTAGATTAGTGTTAGCATTTGATTTCAGTAGCATAATCGTGAGATTCGCTGAATCTTGATTCTTTCAAATAATAACAGTATAGTTTAGTCTAGGATTTTGATTATATGATTGCTTAGAGATATTTACTTACTCTGTTTTGCATATGTTATGTTTCTGTTCTTATGAATTTGATTTTTCCTAATGGACATGTATGTTGACATCAGTAGTCAAACGTATTTGGAAAAGAACTAGTGAAGTTCACAATAAAATATTAAGAACCACAACATACCCAGTATATTGATTATTGAACTGTCCATGCTATGTCTTGATGATTGATGTGTGATTTCCTTTATGTCTTGATGATTGATGTGTGATTCCCTTTTCAGAATGTGATTACATGATTAACTTCCTGGGTCAGATAGCAGAGTTGATCTTTCAAAAGAACTCCATCTCATACTTGCATGTGCCCTAATGGAGTAGATAGCCTCTCTGTGAAAGACAACCAAAGTGTGTTTGCGTTTGCTAGTTTGCTTTGTTTCCAGCATGCATAATCTAGAATAGATCTATACTCATGACATTATAATTACCTTTCTTACTGGTGGCTTGTAACTTTGTTGATTATGAATCCCAGATTGATAATTAATGAGTGAATTATACTAAACATATAAGTAGCACAACAACCCCTAGGCAAATTAAAGTGGTTCTAACCACCCAGAAAGACAAGTCAGCGCTGCCAGTGAAGAGACACCTCCTTTCAGTGCTTGCTAGTTTGTATAAATAAAGGAAGCCAACCACTCATTTGTTCACTCATAAAGCTTACTCATCTAGTGCGCAAGTATTGAAGGAAGTTGCAGTTACCAATTGCCGGCAGAAGGAAGAGAGAGGGGTGCATTTCTTGGGAGAGGATATTCTCTAGTGTTTGGTTTATTGTCTTGGCATTGTATTGGCTATCTATATTAAGGAAGTTTTGCTGGGTTTTCTTCCCCATGAGGGTTTCCCAGGATAAATGTTGTGTATCTTGTGATTGTGTTTCTCTCAGTGATCCTACTCATGCTATGGTTATCTAGTAAATTGAAAAGTAACCTAATAATAGCTTAAACTTTAGCATGGTATCAGAGCTAAGCTGAAGAGAACATCTTTCACAGGAAAAAGAAAAACGTCATTGTTGTCGTACAAGAAAATTAGGACTTTTATTAAAGAGGAATTTCAGCCCAAAGATCATCTAGAAAAGTGTGCCCTAGCCTAAGGAACTCATTGGCACCTTCAATGCACCTTTTCAGTGGATAGAACTCTCGGAAAGTGAAACCCTATTTTTCACTGGTACTAGAAGTACCAGAAGCACCAGAAAACCAGAAGTACCAGAAAACCAGAAGCACTAATCCATAAATCTATTGGTCCAGTTTCAAGGGTCAGAAATTGAAATTTTCATAAATTGACTATACCACTATACTTTCCTCAGTCCAGTGCATCTTTTGGTGAGTTCAGTTTTTAGATCCAAGAAATTTGTTTTTTTTATTATTTCTATAGCCTGGAGGGTTAGGGTTTCTATTGCAAGAAAGAATGTCTACCAGTTTGAGGGTAGAAGACAGGCTGGAAGGATCTGGAAACTTCAGATCTTGGAAGCATAGGTTGCAGATGATTCTAGATGAGAACATGTCACAGTGAGTGTACCAGAACTAGAGGAAGAATATAAAAAGACCAAGCAGAAGGAAAAGGGAAAAGAAAGTATCAAGCACATGTGGCAGAGGAAGAGGAATCTCCTCCCTCAAAGAAAGCTTTAGTAGAAATTGAGGATTATGTACTTTAAGTTGAAGATATTTGATTTGAAGAAAGATAGCAAATGGTGGAGTCCGTGGAGCCTCCCCACACAAAAACAAAAGATAAGTATTCATGTTATTTTTTAGTATCTTGTTTGATTTAATACTTTCTCATTACAAGTTAGATTTTTGTGAGAATGTTAATTAACCTCATTTTACTTCAATGTCTATGCAGACTTATGAAGGAAGTATCAAAGAAGAGGATAAAGAAAGAGATAAAATATTTATTTCAAAAAGCATACTGTAAGTAAGATTACAGGTCTCGGAAGAAAGAACTTATGCCTTGACTTGCAGAAGTTAGACAACATGAGAAGGACGTATGATATGGTGACAGTCAGTAAAGACCAAACAATATCTAGTGTTTATATAGAAGCAGGAGGCTCCTAAATATGCACAACAAAAATGTTCAAGATGAAGAGAAAGATGGGTACTCAGATATAGTTGATGAGATGTAGGTAACTGCAGGTTGCTCCCGTATCGTTCTTATAGATGCAGAGGGAGCAGGTTGATCCAGTATGAAGTCAGAAAAAAAGAAATGTTCAAACTCAAGAAGGCACCCATGATATTACAAAAGAGAACTTCAAGGATGATTATTAAGAAGCTCTTAGTTTGGTGCAAGAAGGAGATATGTCTTTGAGTTCGAAATGGAGAATCGTGATTTGGTGCAGTTAGGAAAGTAGATGGATGGTGCCCAGCATATGGGTAGCATGGTATTATACCATCAAAATATTTTGGACCACAAGATATTTTTTCAGATCCCATAGCTAGACCTTCGTAAAGAAGGAATGAACAATCCCACACATAGACATTCATAGAGAAGGAAGAGACCTTCGTAGAGAAAGAATGAGCAATCCCACAGGCAGACCTTCATAGAAAAGGAAAAGAGAAGAGACCTTCGTAGAGAAGAGTAATGAGAAATTTGTCAAGGTTGGCCTCTGTCCAAGTGTTGAGTTTTGGATACTCTAGGGACATGCTAGAATACCCTCATAGAGAGGGGTGTGACCACCCTCGTAGAGAGGAGTGTGGATGTTTCTCCAAGGGGGCAGTAGGTAGATACTCTCCCCTGGCCAAGGATTGAGTAGTTTGGAACACAAACCTTGACCATGTGGAATGGTTAGTTGGCTCTTGAGGTTTATGTCATGATCCTGCATGGATCATGGAAAGAGAGACTAGTCTTGCCCAGGCTAGCATCTTAGCTTCTCTAGTTCACGTGGGATGACTAGGAGTGAAGCTACGGTAGTAGTCCTCCCCAGTGGATGGGTGAGATAGATGACTACAAGAGAAGGGAGAACATAAAAGGAATGACGAAACTCATAGAATATCTTCTGTGTGAAGATAATAAAAAGTATCTTCTGCATGAAGATGAAAGAAAGAAAGAGTATCTTCTGCACGAAGATAAAGAGAACAAAACGTCTGATGATTTATAGATATGCTAGTTGTGATTCCATACGGCCAAGTGGATTATATTGATGCCTCATGTTATCCAGTTGATGTTGTTATCCAGTTGATGTTGTTGTCCACTTGATGATGATTATCTAGTTGATGATATTGCCTAGATAATATTGTTCAGTTGATGATGACATCCAGTGACCTGTCAAAAGATAAAGAATATCCTTCTTGTTAAGAGGGAGTGTTAAAATATTGTGTAACTGCAAAGAATATTCTTATC
>ML802223.1:274426-305969 GCA_009831015.1 Picea engelmannii
CAAAAGCCTCTAAAACTATCAGCCCTCCTGGTAAACCAAAAGGCAATGCAGCGCATAGAGTGCACTGCGCAGTCTCACTCGAGATAGTCTTAATGGGTGACTGCAATACTCAAGTGTTTGCAGTCCAGGATTGAGTGAGAATCTGAGAAATGTGCGTTGAGAGTTCTATTTAACTTATTAAAGAAATATACTGTCATTCACGATTATGCATGGAATATAATCAACTCAATCATTTAGCATGCTAATATTTATTTAGAAACAGTAAAGAAACACATGCATTCAATCACATAACACAAGGTTTTACCGTGGTTCACCCCCTCCTGGGCTACATCCACAAAGATCTGGCTCTCAAGCTCTTCTATTATGGCAGTTCCAAAACTACAGCGTCGCGCGCTTTACAACTCCTCTCAGTCGGGTCGAGATCTATTACAAGGCAGACTAGATCGCACCAGGCTCCTCAACCTGCGATCTAACCCTCAAGATCTACCCTCCTGACTCTCTACATCTCATATCTTACAAAAAGGTATCGGGTTACAACATTGGTTCTCCAAAACTCCCTAATACGGTTTCGCTACCTCCGCTTCATTGACTCTCTAAACCTGACTCTAGTCTCCCGTTATGAGACCTAGGTATCTATATTTATATGTTTTTGGCTCATCGGCCATTACAATGTATTACAAAATTCCTAACCTTAACGTCGTTAGGTCTTCCATGCATGCGCGAATGCTGCTCTTCCTTCCAGCTATTGCTTTCCTCGTGCATGCCTTCCTTCCCAAAATAGTCTTTATTTTCACTTTGGTATGATTCCAAGAGGCCCCCAACACTGACATGTGGCTCGTCTCGAGCCACCTAACCTCCGTGTGCTTCATCGATCTCCCTAGTGATCGCTTGGAACTTCTCCTTGAGCTTCGTTGCGTGCGTTTGGGCCTGCGCGGTCTTCTCCTTGAGTGCGTCCAATACCTGCACTGCAATGTCGTCATTGACCAACCTTGCACATTCTACCTGGGTCTGTGCCATATATGTCTTGGCTTCCTCTGCCTGGGCAATGACCTCTGTTGCTCACTCCTGGAGCAGTTCCATTTGAGCATGGCGCTCCTTTTTCTGCATCTATGCAGTTATGAGTTATGTTTGCAGTTTCTTCATGTTTGTCACCCCTTTGACGCGCTATGTGATTGGCATTGTCTTTTGCCTCTGTTTGAGGTCTTAGACAGATGCGCTTATCCTTTCTCTTTCATGGTCCCACTATTGGACCTGTTAATCCTCTTCCAGCTTCGTCCATAGCTACATTGCTTTGTCGAACAAATTGTCCGTTGTGTGGACCTGTCATTCGTTCTATCTCTTGTATCTTCTATGTTGCCTCCTACTTCCTTTTCTCCCTTACCTCCAGTGGCGTGGTAGGTGTGAGCTTGTCGCAGAGATTCTTGATCTCTTGTTGGTATTGATCGATTGTCTACACAATCCGATCAATATTCTCTGTTGCTGTGAGTTCGATCATTTGCATGGTCTTTGGAATCTTCTGGTAGGCTGCAACCACTTTATGCTCCAGTCCCTTCACGTGTTCCCTCTCCTCTTTGGTCTCGAGCTTGGCCTACTCGAATATCAATTCCAACTCATCTCGTTTATCCTTTACTTGCTGCAGTTCGGTTGTATCTGTGCGTGCACGAGACTGTACCTCATGGGTAACGTTGACCTACAATTTATATAGGGCCAACAGAACCATTTGTTGGTCATAGTTTATCTGAGTTTATACCTTTAACATGATTGACTCAGGGTTCATGTCTACTAGGGTTCCAACAAAAGCCTCTAAAACTATCGGCCCTCCTAGTAAACCAGAAGGCAATGCAACACACAGAGTTCACTGCGTAGTCTCACTTGAGATAGTCTTAATGGGTGACTGCAATACTCAAGTGTTTGCAGTCTAGGATTGAGTGGGAATCTGAGAAATGTGTGTTGAGAGTTCTATTTAACTTATTAAAACAATCTATTGTCATTCACGATTATGCATGGAATATAATCAACTCATTCATTTAGCATGCTAATATCTATTTAGAAACAGTATAGAAACACATGCATTCAATCACATAACACACGGTTTTACCATGGTTCACCCCCTCCTGGGCTACGTCCACAAAGATTTAGCTATCAATCTCTTCTATTATGGCAGTTCCAAAACTACAACGCCGCGCGTTTTACAACTCCTCTCAGTCGGGTCAAGATTTATTACGAGGCAGACGAGATCGCACCAGGCTCCTCGGCCTACGATCTAACCCTCAAGATCTACCCTCCTGCCTCTCTATAGCTCACAACTTACAAAAAGGTATCGAGTTATAGCATTGGGTTCTCCAAAACTCCCTAATACGGTTTTGCTACCTCCGCTTCATTAACTCTCTAAGCCTGACTCTGATCTCCCGTTATGAGACCTAGGTATCTATATTTATATGTTCCTGGCTCATCGGCCATTACAATGTATTACAAAAACCCTAACCCTAACATCGTTATGTCTTCCATGTATGTGCGTGCCCTGCTCTTCCTTCCAGTTGTCGCTTTCCTTGCGCATGCCTTCCTTCCCAAAATAGTCTTTATTTCCGCTTTGACCTCCTTCTAGCAGGATCTATAAAGCATCCAGAGGGATCCAGGAGGTGCAAACCTTTAACATTTCCAAAGTTTTCATCGAGCTTGATAGACCTAGGGTTAAAATGGATCTATGCTAGTTTAATACATTAATATTAATATAATAAAATACATTATTATTATTATTATTATTTTAATGCTAAGTTTTAATCATCATCATCATCATATATATATATATTATTTTTTATTATTAATTATTAATTTATTATTATTATTTTAATGCATTATGTTACATGAACATCTCCCCCATACTGGAGTGTATAACGCCTCTCTGCACAATAAATAAACAAATTTGTTCTCAAGTAAATGAGAGGGGAAAAAAACCCTTAAAACCATTTGGAATAGGAGCTTGGTCACAAAGCTCGAGAACTAATGGAGAAGACTAAGGCTATAGGTCTACAAACTTAGCATTTAAGGTTTTGATGACATAAGGAGGGGAACATATTATCGCTTTCATCTATAGATGAAGGCATCAAGGTTGTGGACTATGGGGATGACGATATCCCTTGTCACATCTCATTCTTTAGGTCCCATCATGAGTTCGTGGAGTTATGGTGTAGCAAAAAGGTGTTAAATGAGAATCCAGTTTCAGCTAACATGGTTCAAGTTTTGGACAAAGGATTGTCAGGTGGAAGAGATGAAATAAGTGTGAAAAGGTGGGATGGCACATATCCTTTAAGGATCTTGGTCGGAGGAAAAAGGGAAGGAAAGGACACTCATGACCTATCATCTCTAGGTAAAATATTAATTTGAGAGTGTCGAAACACTTAGTGCTTCTTTTGACATACCAAGCTCTAGGTCTATGCATGTTGTGAACCCACATTTAGGTGATGTGCAAGTGTGTCTAAGCCTTGATTTAGGTAGTGAAAGGTATCATGTATCAGAGCAAGGTGTGAAGGTGTTATCGGGTGACAAGACAATTGGGAGTTGTGGGGCCAAAGCCTCTTTAGGAGAAAGGGGGGATTTCAAAGTGGATCGAAGGAAAAGATCTCGAAAACGCATTAGGGTTGAACCATAGAAAGTGAAGATGGTTGTCAGGTTGGATGTGAGTTTGAAAAAGGCAGAAGGTATGATGAAAAGGGCGCTCGTTGAGCATTTCATGGGAAAACATGTTAAAGGGAATGCTTTGAAGAAATGGATGAATGATGGTTATAGATCTATTCTAGGTTATACTCTGATCTTTCATCTTTTAGTATGTGGTTGGATTTTCTTTGTAGTGAAGAGCTTCAATAATGCATAGATACTTCTCAAGCAAGACTGGTTATGGGGGCTATCTGGTTTATGTCTTAAAAAGTGGAAATCAGAGTTTGACCCACTTTAATAACCTGCTTATCTGCAACATATATGGGTTTTATTGTTGGGCCTCCTAATGGAACTTTAGAACAAGAGAATTTTAGAAGGAACCATGAGTTCTTTAGGTCTTTTTATTGCGTTGAAGGACAAGTGTTGGGAAAATGAGGATATGAAATTTGTTAGAGTCCTAGTGGAGCTTGACCTAAGAGAGAGGTCGTTATTGAAAATGGAAATTGTTTGGGGGCTTGGTTGTTTATCCAAAAACTCAATTTATGGAAAATTCCTTTTAGGTGTGGAGCCTATCATGAAATAGTTCATTTGTGGGAACACTATGAAAACCCTAAGGAATATTTTCTCCCAAAAAAGGAGGTGTGGATCAAGAAGACAGTTTCTTCTAGTGATTCCAAGATTGGTTTGGAGAATTAATGGGAAAGGATTATATAGATCCTCAGGGTTTTCATTCTCATTTATCTCCTACAAAAGAAAAGGCTCGGTCTCATTCAATGCAAATAGATAATACTCAAGGAATCCAAGAGGATCAATGCATGTAAGGTCTCTCTTCATTATGTCAAGGTATGCCTATTTCAAATTCCCCCGTGTTCTTTTAAGCAATTTAGTGTGATTCCTCCTCTCTTGTTGGGTGTATGGGTTCTATCAATATGCCTCCACAAGGAGGGTTTAGGGGATAGTGACCCTAGGGATAAAACTCTCCCTCCATTAAATCCTAGGGTAGATTCCATTCCAAAGTCTACAATTTCAACTAAGATATCTATGACACCTCTATTGAAAGTTTTAGTTCAAGGGGATGGTGTTTTATCCCTTAGAAAGAAACATAAGTGTTGTGTTGGTTTTGTCACTTGGGTGAGAAAAACAACAACACTTCCATGTCTAGATTAGCCTGCTAGACAAGACATAAGTTTTTGAGTGGGTTAAACAAGCCAAACACATGTATAAACAAAGAATAAATTAAAACAACTAAGAAATAAAAGTTAGAAAGAATAAGAAACTTAGAACCATAAAAATCAACCAATGACCAACATAATGCTACCAATGGATCAATAGATTAGTAGGAAAAACACCATAAGGAAAAATGAGGACTTATGAGTCCCTTCTTCCTCCTTGGGAGGGATCTTGAGTTCCCTAATGGAGAGCTCTTCTTACAATGGAAGAAAAATGGAAAATGGTGAAGAACAACAATGCCTATTTCCTCAAGAGGTGAGTGGAATGGCCTATTGCAATGATGCTTGAAGGCTCCAAAGAGAAAAAGAGGATTCTCAAGGGAGAATTCTTGTAGCATAAAAATACTATGAAGATCTTGGTTTCTTAGTGAACCCATGGCTTTTATTTATAGCATTTCTTCAAGGAAAAATGTAATTGGTTCTTGGTGTGAACAAGGAGCCTTTTAGGGCACCCTCTAGTCCTTGACCAACGCCCCATTCAGATTTCCCTCATATATGAAGGTCAAATCGTGTTGGGATCTGGTCCATAAGTGGTTGAGGGGCCGACAATATCCATAAATGCATTGTTCATAGAAGTGCATGGATTTTCTCGTACACAGTCACATGCTTAGTGCATTGTGCGCTCTGAGGGCTTTGTTGGCTTGCGCACTATGTGCGCGCTTCCTTTGATGAAGTTGTGCATGTCAATTTTTGACCCAATTTGAATAGTTTTTTGCCTTTTGAATGCATTTCAGTGCTACAAGTGAACTAACTGTTGTTGGCCTTGCTATATTTCTCTAACCATTTGCGTGCAATGTTGCGGACAATATTTCAGTGATAACAGATGCCCCCTGATGTGTGAGGTTAGGAGCATACGTATATCTGAAATACGTCAATGTTTATTTTACTGAGATTGTCATTGTAATGAAGAGTGTTGAGAGGAACTACAAGAGCGACCTACTAGAGGGAGAGGGGAAATTGTGGGACCCAAACCTTTCTCTAGGGAGAAAAAAGAAAATATGTGTACAAACGAGGCGGGCATGCCCCATGCTTGTGTCATGTAACCAAAATGTGAGATGGTAATTGAAGATGTATGTTGATGTAGATAACTGCAGCGCCCTCAGGAGTGGTTGATAATGATAGATGAAAATTCTGAATGGTGAACACACTCTGAAATGAGGCAAGGACGCCTGTAAGAAGTGTCGATGACTCATAGGCATTGATGGCCTAACGAATTCAGAGGTCTTCGGCTGGTATGAAACAACTGCAATAGTCGCATAGTAAGACCCATCATATCATGAGATTTTTTTGAAGTCGAATGTTATGGGGGTCAAAGAAATCAGAGAGAAATGATGATTCTCTCTGGGTCGTTTGAGACTCCTCATTGTAAGGGTAATGAGAATCAAGATACAGTCACCCTTCTGGAAACTATGCTGATGTCGACAGAAAGGGGGACAGGACTCCAAGAATCAAAGGGCTTCGCGAAATCCACTCAGATGAGATCAGGTACTGACAAGTAACATGAACAAAGTCAATATGTGGTGAGACTCAAGACTTCCCTTGGTTGGAGAATTTTGGAGGATGAATGGCAGCAACCGTAAAACTGTATCTAGTGTCAGGGGGGAGACTAGATATGGGGTTAAACTGTGTCAGAGGCTAACAAAGTGGACATACTCAGAGATCATGGGTACATGAACTTGAGATACTCAAGGCTTTTGAATGATGCCGGAATGAAGAAAGAGTGGATGCCCCAACCAAGGGCGACATGGGTTGCTTTGCTGGAAAATGAAGGTCATCAAGGGTGATGACAAAAACGTTAAGTAAATGTTGGAAACAAAGGCTTTTACAATTACCAAATAAATAAAGAATAATTTGGGTTGAGTGTACAAATATAGAAACAGGTCCCCCATTGAAAGATGACTTGGCCTATGAGGGCGCAATTTGTGAAAGAGAATTGGTGAAGGGTGGGGGCCCCATAGGTGGGTTTTTGTATGAGGTAAATGAATGGGGGACAATCTGCAGAGGGGAAAACTGATAGTGGATGAGATGGAGGGTTAATGATACTGCGGAGGTGCAGTCAATAGAACCGAGATGATATGGCCTGGGAGTCCATTGGGAAAGCTAGCAATATGATGAGAACAAGTATGGGGTTCATTCTCGGAAGTGAAGAAGACTATCGGGACTCCCATCCCTAGGGGTGAATTCAACATGAATGTCAATTTACCAAGGGGAACTACGAATGGGACAAATCATGTGGGGGAGAGTGCTACCGGGTGACAATACCAAAATGCAGCAAAGGTGGCGGTATTGCAGACCTTGATGTAAGGACCTTAAAGGTAAATGTTAGAGAGGGTAACTAGGAGATGCAATTGATTTACAGAGCGAATAATTACATGCCAGTGTCGAACATATACCTGAAGGGGCGGCATCGCTTTGATGAACATTTACCTGCACATATGAAAACCAAATACCCGATGTGAAAAATATCTGATGATAAAGAACATATAGAATTTATTTGATAAATGTGAACATGAGTATGCATACCCGAACATGACGTGAGAAAAATGCTCCTTTGAGGCCACGTTTAGATGATGACTCGGGGAATGTGAATGTGTAGATGGCAGGACCAGGATCCCGGGGCTGAGAACGGATCGAAAAATGGAGGCTCTGGGATCCTATAACTGAATGTGGAAGTTTGGAAAAAGGGACTATATATGGTTGGTGGGACCACAATTCCACCTCATTTGTACCCGTCGTTGTAGCTGATTTGATGAGAGCATATTGAGGAGATTTGGAGATTACGGGAGCACAGGTCAACCGATCTAAGAGTTGCAAGAGCCAAGTTAGTGTTCCCATCCTCCCTGTAATACCCCAAGGACATGCCCCAGTTATATTATGTATTGTAATCATGTTTATAGGCTGGTGAGCCAAGTGTATATAATGTTGTGGGCTTATGAGTTATTTAGGCTGGAGAGCCTAAGTGTTAAAGGCCAAGAACCTGATTTTTGTATATGTAATTATGCAAATCATTAATAAAATATAAACATCGTTGCGTTCCAACCGACCATGAAGAAAGAGTGATGGAGGACTAAGCTTCCACAAGGTTGGGTAAGGGAGGAGACTAAGTGTGTGGGCCTAGGGGCTAAGCTAGGGGGCTTACCTCTAAAGGGGATAATAATTTATTATTATTTCATGAAGGTTAAGGTGGACATGTTGAGTGTTATCCTAAGTTCCTATAAAGGGAATGTGTGCTAAGTGGAACTCATGCAGCACCAGGAAGACAAGTGTCGACCTGGGCGCATGCAGTTAAAACTAATGAGTCAACCGTGTTGGGGGTTGTTCTGTCATTCTGTGATCCTCCGCCTGAGTTTGCGAGGATGCAGGTCTGAACCTGTTTTTGGCCTCTACGTCTGTATCTGCATAACGACGTGCAATGAAGGTTGTTTGTGTTTCCATTTGTCCATTCTCCATTTGAACTCGTTGATCTCTGTCACAGACCTCTGTACATCTGTGGTCACCCAAGAAACCACTCAAGAGAAGGGGGAAAAACCAACCTGTGTGTCTTGTGAACCCAGTGAGAACCCGTGGACTGATCCGCGTCTTCTGTGAAGCCTGAGTATCCTGTGTATTATCTATGTCATGTGTGTCATGAATGTGGGTTGTTGTGGCCACGCAATTCCTAGGCTGAGTGTGGCTTGTTGTCATATGTTCCTTGCTGAGCCTTGCAGTTTTCTTCCTTGTGCTGGAACGAAGTTGAAGAAGCAGGTTGTCAGGTCTGTGTGCAACACTTTCTCAAGGTGAGAGAGGTGGTTGTGGTTGAAGAAGTAGGTTTTCAGGCCTGTGAGAGACTCTCTCCAGGTGAGAGAGTGCGTGAAGGAAATGAGAACTCCTGGAAGGGGTCCTGTAGTTCCCACAAATCTCGGAGAATTTCGGTCCGGCCTATTGTTGAAGCCCAAGGCAAGGGAGGTTTAGCAGCCGAAGGATTGTTCAGTGTGACAGTGAAGGTGTATACTCTTAAAGTGGGGCAGGCATGTGGGGAATGACAGTCTATGAGCAGTGGGTATAAGTGGCTCATGGGAGAGAATCCATCCTCATAAACTATCTGTCTTCTTGCTGACCTTTCCTAGCCTAGGATTCCCTTACCCAGTGGAGCTTAGTCCCAGCTCGAGGGTGACCTACTACTGAGAGTGATGAGCAACGTGGTCTATGGCTGGGAGGTTCGTGGAAGGTCTGCACGCAGTTGGTGGTGTTATTCCAGTTGAAAGATAAGTATAATTTATCTACTTAATTTTATGTTATGCATAAAGTTGGAATGTTATCATGTGTTCCGTTGCATGTATGAATTGTTGTTAATTCTATTTAAATCTAAATGGTAACAATAACTATATGTTAAAATGTGTTAATTTTATTTAATGCATATTATATTTATATGTGAATATTTCGCAATAGTGGCATTGTCCGGTCTCTATGGAGGGTCGGGGATGCTACAGTTTGGTATCGCAGCTAAGTCAAAGATGAGTAGTGGCATTGCCCAGGCCTGTTGATGATTGGGGATGTTACAAATTGGTATCAGAGCTTTAAAGGCTAAGTTAAGGTTGTGTTGGTAGCATTACCTAGTCTTTTGAAGGCCGGGGGTGTTACAAATTGGTATCAAAGCATAGTTACAACACTGAGCCTAGATGGGCCATGTTAGTAGAAAATGAAGAAAAAGTTTCAAAAGAATTGTTGTTGAAGTAGAGAAAATTTGAGTTCAAAGCCAAGGTTTTAATGTTGAACCTGGATGGGCTAGATAAGTGGTCATTGGACCCGAAGTTTCAGGTGGAAATTTTGTTAAGAGGAACCAATTTCGAACCTCAGAACCTTCATGAGTGCCATGAAGTTACCTTGGTCATGTTACGAAGCTCAGGAGGAGTAGCGGTTTCATAAAACCACGACAGAAATGGTATTGGGCCGTAGAGTAATGTGGAACTTAGGATCTGTTCAGGAGAAGGAGAATCCTTCACGACCGTCATATTTGGTAGTGTTGCGAGGCAGTTAGCCATGAATTCCTTTGGAAATCCACAGAGTAACAGAGTTTGTTATGCATCGTAGGATCTATTCGTAAGGAAGAGAAATCCATTACGACCGTCAAATCTGGGGAAGGTGCAGAGGAGTTAAACCAAAATCCCTTCGAACTTTGCGACTTCAGTGAAGTCTGATGCCAGAAACAAGAGAAGGGTCGAAGCCCGAAGCTCCTAAGTGAATCTACACTGTAGATCTGGAGAGGAGAGTTCAACCATTGGATCAAGCCAATGTCGAAAGGTCAAACGCAGTGGTGAAGGGAGAAAGCTTTCGAAGCTTCGAATTCTGGAGTTAATCTAGACAGTCCATCAAGAGGGACATGTGTCAACAGATATGAGACTTCAGGGAAATTCACTTCGTGAGGAATCAAGTGTTGTGAGTTTGAAACTCTAGAAGCCTGAAGTGCTGAAATCATGCATAGTCGTTGATCTTGAAGGAGGACACGCGTCAGTAGATCGTGAACTTCGGGGGAAAGCACTTTGGGCAAAAGCAAGCGTAGAGGAGTTGAAACTCCTGAAGTCTGAAGCTCCAAAGCCCGAAGAGCCGAAGTAGTGAGTCATGATGACATCACTTGGAGGTGACGTGGGCACATGGGTTGTGTGCCAAGTGTAAGTGGATTCCGAACCGTGGAAGATTGAAATGGCATTTGGAATGTGACGTGTGTCACCCATCTGAATGGGCCACGTATCGGCTGCTAGTATTCTGCAATGTGACTTGTCGTATGAACAGAGCTAGTGGGGCCGAGGTTACATAACGTAGTTAAAGGTCAGAGGACCCACACTGGCATTGTTCACGATACATCAAGATCGATGACCATGAGGCATTTCTCGCACCCAAGTTGCACGAGAGTTAATTCTCCAAGGTGATCTTGCAATCTAAACCACAGTTTCACCGAGGGGTTACATGTCAGCATCAGAAGAATTGCAAGATGAAAGGCGGGTTACTCCAAACCACCATTGCATGCCCCCATAATTGGAAAACGTTAAGTGATGTGACATAATGACGTCACCAAAGGTGATTGGGAATGTTCAGAGATTAACAGTTTGGATGTGTGGATGTGAAATCCTCCGAAGTCCCAAAGCTTTGAAGTTCTAGAACTCGGACGCCTCAGGTTCCATAGTAAGTGTCAATCATTGAATGTTGAGTAGACATGGATGGTTGATCCGCCCTATGTCGCGAGTTCGGTAATTTGGAACTCCGAGAGATTGTTGTGTGGTGCTTTGAAATCTTCCGAAGCCGAAGGCCAAAGGCCCGAGTAAGCATCTAGTGATCTAGCTCTTGGTCATGGCCCATGATCACATGGATTGGGGACTGAGAGAAAGGAGCTAGTGCTCAAAAATTATTACAGAGCAGAGAATATCTCAGAAAGAAAATGAAATCTGAACGTCTTCTTAAATCAGATTGGTTTGAATGTGTAAACTAGTGAAGTACTGAATAAGTTCAATTGTTTCTCTTCTTTGAGTTTTCGAGTGCAAGTAGTGCACATTATCTGTGAGGAGTGTGTTGACAGAGGTAAGTTAACCTCGGAGAAGCTCAGAACCTTCATCAGTAGAAGTGCAAGGAGTGCATAGGAAGAACTATGTGTTGAGTTCCGAGAGAGATATAGTCACTGAGAACTTTGTAGGGCTCTGCCAGGTGGGCATCGAACGAGTGAAAGTGTACATAGAGAGAAATCTTTGTCAAGTTTAGGGAGAAGAGTATTAGAGGAATATACTCACAGAGCTGTGGAACACTCTATAGAAAATTCTCATCAAGGTGTGCTTTGAGAAGAAGGTTGCTAGGAGGGCTTGAAGTTATCCTTTGAAAGGAAACAGAAGGGTCGAGACCCTTAGGAGACTGAGTAAGTCGAAAAGCTCAGAAGAGATAACGCAAGGAGTGCGTGGGAGACAGACTCATTCTAAATCCTAAAGCTCAGAAGAGATAACACTTACGAGAGTGAAGATGAGATCCAAGAGGCGAACTTGTAGAAGAAAGGTCAAAGGCCGAAGCCTTTGAACACTGACAAAAAACTTCCAAGGCGAAAGAAGTCAAAAGATCAAGAGGAGGAGCGACAACAACCATTAGATCGGTTGTGGGGAGGATCCTAGACCATTAGATCAACGTCCAACAGAACAAAAGAAGCACAGAGGAGAGGAAAAGATCCCATCCGTTGGGTCTAAGTGTGAAGGACTAGCAATCATTGGATCTGGAAGTAAGTGCACGAGACTTAACCCTTGTGTGCGCAAGAGAGTGGACTTGTCAAAGCTCTGAAGTGATTTGGGACCGTCCATCATCAAGGAGGATAGGTGGTGTAAGATCCACAACTTTGGAAGTTTGTGGACAAGGAGGAGGAGAAATAGTCGAAGTAAATCTTGGTCGTTGATCTGAAAGTGGACGAATGGCGCCAAATCTGGAACTCCGGCTATAGAGCACTCCAGAGGAAGGCAAAGGATGAAAGCGTCGAAGTCCCGAAGGATATTTCGATCATTGATCGAGGAGGAGGTCGAAGGACCATTGATATGGTCTTGGTCAAAAAGAATCGAAGTCCCGAAGAGAATCAGGACCGTCGATTGAGGAGGAAGCATGGAAGATGATCTGCCATTTTGGATAAATCTCTCCGAAAGAAACGAGAGTTTGAGAACTAAAAATCCTGAAGGTCTGATTCACGGAGGAAATCGTAGCTGCACATCTGAAGTGACAAGTGTCAGCAGATCTTCCACTCCGAAAGATAGCTACTGAGGAGGAAATGAGAGTTGAGAGTTGAAACTCCCAAGGGTCGGAGAGCCGGAATCAACCGTAGCCATTGATTTGGAAGGGAGATACATGTCGACAGATCGTGTAGATCTGAGATCGCGTGTGGAAGGAGGATAGATAGCAGTCATTGATCAGGGATCGTCACCAAGGGATTGGAGATCGACGAACGAGCTAGATTGCGGGGCTAGAACTTGCTCGGATGTTAAAAATCTGAGAGTGGGCCACAATTTAAACCATGGTTTTAGAAAAAATATATGTGGCAGCTGGAGGTGAATTGTGGGGTGAAAAGTGGGTTGGTCTAAAACCACTCTTGCCCGTGCCCGCAATCACACACTTACGTGAGGTCATAGCCCAAGGCCATATGAAACAAGGGGCCAATACAAAAGGAGCTAGCACCTGAAACTTGACATTTCACCAGCATGCAGGAAGAGCTCGCGGGTTCCATAGAACCTGTGCCTAAAGGAGAAAAGGGGGCTTGTGTATAATTTTTTTGGGTTCAATCACGAGCCCGAAGAGTCAATTTGACTCAGAATATTTGAAAGATCCTTTGACCAGGAGGTCAGTAGACCCTGCTGAGGTGGGGGCACTGTGTCTAAAGTGCTCAGGATAGGAATGATCATGCACATGATCACAATGGTTACACAAGAAGATCCAGGAACCCGAGAAGAATTGTAGACTTCTGGGATCAACAAGGAAATGTTTTATAGGGAGAAAGAAGTTGTTGCATTTTCTGTGGCAGCAAGTATGTTATGACTTGTTGAGTCAGCCAAAGGAAAGAATACTTGCATGTTTTCAAGTGTTGTTGGTGATGTTTTTGCATGAGGAGTGAAGCAACAGAGAGTTGAAGTGTTGGTTATAAGTTTGATAAAAGAAGCATGAAAGCTTCTACTGCTATCAAACTTTTAGGTAGTATAAAATTTATTAATGGAAATCATGCAGGTATGAGTTTTATTACTCTTTTTGCATAATTGTTGAAAGGAAATTTAGGTAAGAATTTCCTCAGCCAAAGTCATTATCGCATGATTATATTATTGAATGCATACCACTAGATGTGGTAACGGTTGGAGGCCTATATTAATTTAAATATTTTTATCTTCTGAATGCACACACTGACATAGTAGAATGTCATGTTAATTTAGTTATAGGGTAATAACCAAAGAAAATTAAAAGATAAGAACTAGTTATGGGAATGAATGCCAGTAAGCTAGTCATGTATGAGACCAGGACCTGGTTGGATATGGCAAGGTATGGATATGGAAAGGTTATGAGCCACAAAAGTAATAAAAGCTTCCTACTTTTAAATAAAACTTGGGCTGCAACCTTTTTGCTAACACTAATGAACACGACATAATTATATTCTTGGTGTAGTGTTCGAGTCAAAAAGGAAGGCATCCAATTAATTGGGAAGACAATAGGAAGTGTGTGGAGAATGTGTCAACACATTGGCCAGAATTCCAACTCATGGATGGTGAGATACAGGACTGAGATAAAGAGCATTATGTAATTCAATGCAAGGTGCATTGAATAAGTATGCATTGAGAATTGCACTCATGCATAGTAAGTGATGGAAGTGTATACTTAAATGCATTTTGTTGAATGCATTTTGTAAGTACATGTATATATGTTCTTATTGCATGGAAATAATTATACTAATGGCTAAAATGTTGCTAACTCATGAAGTTGAGAACATTTCAAGAACTGTTAAACATTGCAATAGGAAAGTTGCAAACCAAGTAGTCACAGGAATAGAGACTACATAAATTTTTATGTTCAGAAAATTGAAATAATAAGCTTATTGTTATTAATTATGAACATGCATATGCATATAATGATGAGTCATTCTATTTGGTTAAGTTGTTTGGTAATTGTGATTGAATTGCTAGGTGTAGGCAATTCTAAGATCATTGCATAAGGTGTTATACATGTTAAATTATGATGTACAAAAAATACTAACAATTTGTTGGCAGTGTGCAAGATGAAGTCTTGCAAGAAATTGGTATGCAGTTTAGTGCCTGTGGAAAATCACAAGGATGGTTGCATTCATAATATGGAAACAACCAAGATGAATCATGAAATAGAATTTCATGTTTTGGGGATAAAAGTTGAATTCCCTTTCGAACTAATTGGAGTTCCTAAATGAATTCTTTTATGTTTTCTCATGATAACTGCATGTGGGTGATGCAGATGAGATGATGTTGATTAAAGTTAGAATGATGGCTACAAAGAGTAGCTCAGGGAAGATGTTGATTGGAAATCTCTGAGGGCAGTTGGAACTCCGGGAGCCACGGTGCTCTAAGACTTCTGGTCTGGCCTGTTGTTGAAGCCCAAGGAAAGGGAGGTGTAACAGCCGATGGACTGTGTGACAGTGAAGGTGCACACTTTTGGGGTGGGACATGCATGTGGGGAAGGAGAGACCGTTGGTTAGAGTGCTATCAAGGTTTGGTACCTTGGTCTAGACCATGTGATATGGAAGTATTCTCAATCAAAAAATAAGTACAATTATCTATTTATTGTATGTTGTGTATCTTGTATACAGGTTATAATGTTATTAGAATTTCTCGTATATACATATATATACATTGCATATATGATTGCATTACCTACATCCATGACTGTACATAATATGCTTCATATTTCATTGCTTAAGAAATATATGTCTGATGCTTCATATTTCATTGCTTAAGAAATATATGTCTAATGCTTCATATATGTCTGTACATAATATGCTTCATATTTCATTTCATTGCAGAGATGTAGAGATAATAAGGGTAGATTTGTAAGCTCTAAAGATTCAAAAACAACCCCCCCCACTAATCCAACTGACACTTGTGCAGGAAAAATTCCACCGGGAGGAAGTTTAAGGGGAGGCAGTGAGGCTCCAGAAGAAGAACCTAAAACGAAAGAATCAGCATTGGGCCAGGCATAACATGAATCTGCTGAAGGAACTGAATGTTTAGGAGACACAAAAAATCAAGTTTTTGAACCATCTATTAGTGGAGGAGGAACACCTAGCGAAATGGTAGAAGAAGAAGGAAATGAAACCACTGAGACTGAGACCTTTGGGTTTCCAATCTTGGATATTTCCATAAACATCAGCATGAAAAACATCCCACTATCATCGTTACCCACTTTCAAAGGTATGTCAACTGAAGATCCAGACTTATTTTTATTCGAGTTTGACATATTATGTAGAAGCTATAACTACCCAGATGATGCCCAAAAACTTAAGCTCTTTCCTGCCACAATGAAGGATTCAACCTTAAGATGGTTCATGAGCTTATGAGAAAATACAATTCTCTCTTGGGATCAGATGAAAGACACATTTTTACGGAAATATCAAGACTATTGTAAGAATAATGCTAAAAATGACATTTTTAAAATGTAGAAAACAAAAGATGAAAGCCCTAAAGACTACTTAGAAAGGTTCTTATACAACTGTCAGAAATCAAAATTATTCACCACAGACCCAGCTGTAGTAAGAACTGTATTTTTGAAAGGTATTAGAAATGATTGCATAGAAGTTTTAAACTTGTTAAGTTCAGGATATGTGCACCAAAAGCCTTTTGCAGAGATTGCAGATTACTGTAGAAGATACTCAAGAGGACAAGCTAAAACATGCAAAGGACCAAGAGATTCTTTTAGCAGAAATACAAGACAAAGCTCAGGGACTGTCACCAGAATTGAGTTAGGAAACTTATTAGAGAACTTTAAAACATACATCTTGAGCACAATCAGTAACCAGTTAGATACCCTAAAAATGAAAAAGAAACAAGAAGAAGAGACTGTTTTAGAAATCTTTTTTCCTAGATGTCGAAAGAATCACGGTGAAAAAAAATGCCCATTAAATGTCATAGAAATCTGTGGCCTGTGTACACTAGAGCACCCCACATATGAGTGTCCAATTTTGCTTGAGCTACAAGCCATGTATAGGGGAGGAGGAGTCTCACAAGAACAACCATACCCTTCTATAAGACCTTGGAGACCACAAAACCCCAATGCATTTTATGACCCTAATGCACAGTATAAACATCAACAATGGGGTCCTCCTCCAATGCCCTATCCATAATGGACACCTCAGCAAGCTCAAACTCAACCTTGGCAACAAGGTTGGAGGGGGCATGTGTATGGAAATCCCTCTTACCCTACATATCCACAGTATCCTGCAAACATTTCCCAATTACTACCTGGATTTAACCCACTGCAGATGAAAACTTTACTTCCACCTCCTATATAACAACAATTTACAGTCCCCTTGAACCCTAATCAACAACAACAAGTATCTATAAATGCCAATCAACAACCATAAAACCAAGCTGCCCAAAACCCTCCAAGACCAACAACAATCCATGCCCAACCAATCCCTAACCCCAATAATCGACCCACCCACCCTGTGTAGAATGCAAAAATTCAAACCTTTCCCACCTATGAAATTCAACTAAGATCAGGGAAAGTTGTAAATCAATCAAATCCCGGGGTAATAATTCAAGAAGAAAACAATAATCATTCTGAAGAAGGAAACACTCAAGCCACCCCTGTAGAAGAAGAGACTTCCCTTTCTATTCCAACCACTTCTCAGTTCGTAGGAGTACCTCAACAAGTTAATCTTCCACCCTACCCTAAAATATTGTTAGAGAAGAAACCTGACCCACCCTTGCACAAAGACATAGAGGATGAGTTACAAAATGTATGTATAAAAATACCTCTGCTGCAAGCCATTAAGGATATCCCCATATATGCCAAAATCATAAGGGATATTTGCCTTAAGAAACCAGGAAGGAAGAAGAAGAAACCTCCCCTTGTTTAGGTGGTGGGGCAATTATCTGCATTTATTTCTGAAATGCCATACAAATATAATGACGCTGGGAACCCAGTAGCCACTGTTGAAATTAATGGTATTTATTTACCAAACACACTCATTGATTTGGGTGAAACAATTAATGTAATGCCTTTTGACACTATGCAAAAACTCCAAATCGACCAGTTGAGACCAACCCAAACCATGATAGAGTTGGCAATTAAGTCAGTCATTAGCCCTGCAGGAAGTCTAGATGATGTCACAGTCACTCTAGCTTCTTGGGAATATCCAATAGACATTCTAGTCATCTATTCTACATCATCCTCCAAACCAGGACACCCTATGGTTCTTGGTCGTCCTTGGTTGGCCACAACAGATGCCTTTATCAATTGTCGGTCTGGTGAGATGACTATATCCAATGGCACACATAGCCAAAAGCTTGTCCTCTTCCCTCCTGCCCAACTGACACAGGAGATACCTATTTGGTTAGAAAACCCTTATGGAGAGGAAGATTGCATCAGACCCCTGTTAACACTTGAACAAGTAAGAGGAATGCAAGAACAATCAGATGAACAAGTCTTAAGTTTATTTTTGGCTGATACAAATTGCATTGAATATCTGAGGTTTTTTGCAGAGTTGTCACACATTTTCAGTTTTGAATTTCAACAAACTTGGCACCCTGATATCACTCAACTATATAGTTTATCACCAACTTCCTCAAAGAAGGAAGAAAGTACTGAACTTGTTGAGATTAGCCCAGGAAAACCTTTGTATATCAACTCTAGTTTGGAACCAGAACAAAAGTCACAAGTAATTGAAATTCTCCAAAGACAATTTGATGCCTTTGCATGGGATTATGCAGACATGAAAAGCATTCACCCTGACACATGCACACATCATATCTACACTAATGACCAAATCATACTAGTTAGTCAGCCTCAGCGAAGGATGAATCCAGCCCTCAAAAATATTGTAAAAGAAGAATTGCAAAAACTCCTTCAAGCCAATCTCATATACCCCATTTCAGATAGTCAATGGGTGTCTCCACTTGTCATAGTTCCCAAGAAAAATGGTAAGTGGAGAATATGTGTAGACTTCAAGGAGTTGAACAAAGCCACCCATAGGGATTATTTTCCCTTACCATTTATTGATCAGGTGTTGGATACCTTGTCTGGGAAGAAGTATTTTTCGTTCCTAGATGGGTTTAGTGGTTATAACCAAATACAAATAGCACCCGAAGACTAGGAGAAGACCACTTTCACCTGCCCATGGGGAACCTATGCTTATAGGGTTCTTCCTTTTGGACTTTTCAATTCTCCAGCCACTTTTCAAAGGGTTGTCCTAGCCATTTTCTCTGACTTGACCAATGATTGCGTGGAAGTATACATGGATGACTTTACAGTCCATAGAAATGACTTCCAGGAAGCATTGACCAGTGTAGAAAAATTCTTGATTAGGTGTAAGGAAACTAATATTTCCCTAAGTAATGAAAAGTCAAAGATGATGCTCACTGAAGGTATTGTTTTGGGACATCACATCTATGGTTCTGGAATGAGAGTTGATCCGACGAAGATTCATATTATCACACAAATCAGAATACCTTCCTCACAAAAGGAAGTTCGTAGCTTTTTAGGGCATGTTGTCTACTATAGAAGATTCATTCCAAATTTTACAAGCCTAGCTACCCCTTTATTCAAGTTATTATCTAAAGAAGCCTAATTTAATTGGGATTATGAATGCCAAGTATTTTTTGAGATTCTAAAACAGAAATTGTCAACTACCCCTGTATCAAGAGGACCAAATTGGTCCCTTCCTTTTCATATCTGTACCGATGCCTTAGACACAACCCTTGGGGCAGTTCTTGGACAAAGGGAAAATCAAATGCCTTATGCTATTTATTTTGACAGTAAAAATATGTCTCCAACATAAGTTAATTATACGATCACAAAAAAAGAATTGTTAGCTGTGGTCCATGCTATCAATAAATTTAGACACTATATTACAGGATATCAAGATTTTGTACACACTGATCATTCAACCATCAAATTCTTAATGAAAAAACTTGTAACAAACCCTAGAGTTACAATATGGCTATTATTATTATAAGAGTTTAATATCAACATTATTGATAGACCTGGTAAGGATAATCTTGTGGCTGATTTCTTATCTAGAATGATTCATCTGGGATATAACACACCAGTAGATGATAACTTTCCTAATGAAAATTTGTTTGCTATTTCTACATTTATTCCTTGGTATGTAGATGTAGCTAACTATCTGATGATAGGGAAGATGCCTCAAAAATTGTCTCCTAGAGAAAAACAGAAAGTAATTTAGCTAAGTGCAAACTACATGTGGCACGATGATTGTCTATACAAAACAGGACCATATTTGGTAATTAGAAGATGTGTAAGGGAAGATGAGATCTATGATATTTTGCAAGCCTGCCATGATGGTCCTTGTGGAGGACACTTTGCTGACAAGAGGACCACTTATAAAGTTTTGCAATCTGGTTATTATTGGCCTAATATTTTCAAAGATGCTAGAACTTATGTATCCAATTGTGATGAATGCCAACGAATGGGTAAGCCTACTAGATGAGACCAAATGCCACTTCAAGCCCAAGTAGTCATTGAGCCTTTCAAGAAATGGGCATTAGATTTTGTAGGGCCCATTAACCCTGCATCTAAAAAAGAAAAAGTATATACTTGTATGTACTGACTATGTGACTAAGTGGGTTGAAGCAAAAGCTTTGCCAGCTGCAAGTGAACAATCAATGGTGGATTTCTTTTTCAATGACATTTTTACTAGATTTGGGGTACCTCTAGAAATTGTGACTGATCAGGGGACTCAATTTACCTCTAATTTAGTCAAAAATATTACAAAGCAGTACCAAATCAAGAACAGGAAATCTACACCCTATCATCCACAGGAAAACAGACAAGTAGAGTCTACCAACAAAGTCATTGAATCCATTCTTACTAAAACAGTACAACTACACCACAAGGTTGGGCTATCATATTACTAGAAGCCTTATGGGCTTATAGAATCACCTGGAGGAATACAACAAGACATACACCTTAGGAGTTGGTGTACGGGAAGCAAGTGCTTCTCCCTATAGAATTCCAGATCAAAACCTTCAGGACTGTAGTACAAGTTGGCATGAACTTAGATGAAGCCCATCAACAAAGACTCTTGCAGCTTAATGAGTTAGATGAAATCAGGCAAGAAGAACTTCAAAGAACCACCCTCATTCAAGAGCAAAGAACAAAATGGCATGACAAGTATCTCACAAAGAAAAAATTTCAACTAGGAGATTGGGCCCTGTTGTATAACAACAGATTCAATAATTTCAAAGGTAAGTTAACTACTCGTTGGATGGGACCTTATGAAATTGACACTGTCTATGATAATAGTTCAATCAGGATAAAGACAATTGACGAACATCAGACACCACTACTTGTGAATGGTCACCGATTGAGAATTTATAACAAACCCCTGTCAAAAGAGGAATTTCTGACACGTGTACTACATAATTTAGATATGCAAGTGATCAGTAAGGAAGGAAACCTTCCTACTGATCCACATTGATTGATTGATTGATTTACTTTTAAAAACCTTTGTACATAGGCGTGGATTGTGTTTTGTTAATAAGATGAAGGTAACAATGGATTCTTACCTCCTTTTGTCTTACTTTTTCATTTTATCTTTGTAAGTAGATTTCTATAATTTATTTGATCCTTCACGAACTTACTAAACATCAGTTGGTAAGCATCAACAATACTCTGTTCTGGTCTGGTGCCAGCAGTGCTGATCCAGTACCAGAAATCTTGTTTTGGTTCGGTACCAATAGTCCTATGTTGGTCCGGTAACAGAAGTCTATCCTTATATGGTACTAACATGACACATCACCTAATTGACAAGGAATGCTACGCCTATTTCAAAATCTTATGAAGTATGAAACCATGCAATAACCACTTCAGTTGGAACCAAGAAGTCGAATGCAACATCAAATGGCAGCCTTTATGAAGCCATAATTTCTTTTGGTTCTGTTGCTGACTAAAGGGAAGTATTTTAATTTCTTTTGGTTTTGTTTCTGACTAAAGGGAAGTATTTTAATTTCTTTTGGTTCTATTGCTAGCTAAAAGGAAGAATTTTGAATTTCTTTTGGCTCTGTTTCTTGACAAAGAAGACATAATCTTTACCCATGATTGTTAAAAGAACCATGCTTAATCTGCTTCAAAGTCTAGAGGTTTCCTTTATCTAGTATTTCAGCATGATTTATATTATCCTACAAGTAACTATCTCACCCTAACTAGACTTCAATAGTATTCATTGGATTATCTTTACTAAAGAGTAACATATGAGTATATGAACACTCTCTGTCATGGGGGAATTTTTTTATGGAAGAGGATGTATCAGTACCCTAAGGTAACTTTAGGTCATTCTCTTATGGAAAAACTCAGACAGAATTATACATCTGGATCAGTCTAAAGAAATAATGTGCATACATAGGTTTATTTTTCCTTCAGAAAAATATTTCTAGACATTCAAATAAGAGAATATACCTTCCAACCCAATACAATCCCAGCCTATAAAAAGGTTTTTAGACGAGCCTCCCCTGTCACCGTGAAAAAGAACTCTTTAATAAAAAATGAAATAGGTGACTATGGACAAGAAGCCTCTGATGGAAAAAGGGTTTAAGAGATTAACCCGTCGGGATATTGAACAAGTCTATTGGTAGCGAGTACTGGTATGTGGTATGACTAGGCAAACCCATCAGGGTACTAAATAGGCCTGTTGGCAATGGGGCATTCTTCCTGGGGAAGGTATGTCTCTCACTAATTATCACAACTACCCCACCGGAGTACTGAACAGACTTGTTGGTAGTGGGTTCTGGTTGAGAAATGTCTCATTTATACTTGTCTGATTGAAAAATTCACTTTTGTCATCTAAAAAATGAATACTACAAGCAAAGGTCACTGTTGACACTTATAAGATACAAACTCCAGATTAACAAACAAGATAATTACTACAAGCAAATGTCCATTTGAGAATTACCCTAAGTCAACTTTACTGGTCTGACATCTAAAGCCTACATTACCTAAGAAGGAAACTTCTTGTGAGTGGAGCCCTAACTAGGGAGTCTAATCTACTTATACTGTGAAATTTATCCATAACATCTAATGATAGTAAATCTTTGAAGCAAGTTAGGTTGGATCTGTTCTTATGGCATAAAAAGCTCCCAGTTTTCACTGCTAAATGCTACCCTTGTCAATAAATCATCAAAAGAAAGGCAATTTCAACTTTTTTTAGGCATGTGATCATATGCTAGGTGATAAATGTACTTTTGGAATTTGATTTGGTTTCTTTTCTCTTATCAATTTTCTTCCATTGTGATATAGGGTGTTGAAACTTCTTGCATAAGGATATGCAACATCCTTGGCATGGGGGAGGGTCAAAGAGCTCATTCATGACTCTTTTTCAGACTCACATCTCATTTTCAGAAACCAACATGTTCACCTTACAACCCTGCAGAACCAGACACAAAAGAAGACATGAACATAATAAAGTACAGGAAATTCCAGTATCAAGCTTCTAGAAAACCCCAGCCTAAAAAGATGAACTCTGACAAACTACAAGCTTCAAATACAAAGGCAGTCACATATGCTATGGGTATTGAGTATACAATGGTAAAAGCAAAGGTAACATGGTATTATTTATTTTCCTTTTCTTATAAAACTACAATAGGTATGAAAATGTATACTAGATCTTATGACCTTAGTGTTAAAACCATGCACCTAACTTTCACTTCCCTCATACCCATATGCTTAACCTTAATTAATCCTCTCATCACATAAGCGCTTGAAAATGATTGAGGGCAAAATCACATCAAAGTGTGAATATGGAGCATGTCTAGTAATGATGAGCCATGACCCTAAACCAAGAACGTGCTTCATCCTTAAGCAATCACGAACCTATCTCATGTCATGCGCCATGACTCAACATCAAATTCACCTTTCAGAAGTCCAATCTCCTATCCCAAACAACAATGATGCTTTGACACCCAATGTTCCATCCCCATCATTGCACTAACAAGCATAAATGAAATGGCTTATATGGGTGGCAAAGCCATCCAAATGAGCCTCATCTTGTCTTAATTTTCCCTTGCGACATCTTTACTTAAACTCATCCTTCGAATTATAGATGTCATCACCATATTTGTTTTGTCGTTATCAACCTTTCTATAGTTCCGAGCCTACTCCTCTCTGCGATCTCCGATACCAAACCCTTACCCTCATAGCTAACTAAATCCTTGCGCTATAGCCCAATTTTAACTCACAGTTTATAAAGATGGTTGTAAGTAGACATGAACCAATCGTCCAGATTTATAGGGAGATCGAGGAGTTCCAGCTATGTAGAGATAAGTATGCTAGAGTGGGATGGATTCCATTTTTGGAGAAATTCACAGGCTATCATGAGAAGGTATCTCACACATTTATTCAGGGTTATGATGGAGAGATTGTGGACATAGGTAATCTGCAGCAAACAATCAATGAAGAAACCTCAAGGGAAGTCACGGGATTACCTAGCAGAGGAGCCAAGTATTTCAAAGGAGTAGGAATCAATAAGGAAATATGCCAAATATTTCTGAAGGAAGACCATCAACACCTTGATTGGAAGAAGGGGATTTCTAGAAACTATATCAAGGAAGAATATCATCCTATGCTTGCTAGTCTACAACGATTCCTCACTTGTGAGGGCATGTATGTTGTAACCTTCCTATATCATCTTAGGATTTTGTTGCACTTTGAAGGAGGTCCTGAAATTGATTTCCCATATTTTTTATGGATGAGTCTAAACAAGATGGTAAGAGGTGTCAAATACCTATCCAAAACTGAGAAGACTAGCATTTATCACCAAGGTCTTATTAAGATGTTAGTTACACGTGAGATCAAGAAGCAAGGGTTTAGCTGGAAAACCCTCATCACTCAACACCTTCCCACATAAAACAAACCTGTAGAGGAAGCCCAACCTGCTCCAGATAAAGATAAGGAACCTAAAGAGAAAAAGGGCAAGAAATATAAGGTAACTCCATCATCCTCCAGAACAGTGAGCCAAAAAGATAAAGCTAGTAAACAAGCAAGTCCCTTTTCCACAATCGATAAGATTTTTAAAAGTCAAGAATCAAAAGGTAAATCTGAATTAGTAGATGAGATCTCAACAGTGGCACTTGAGGAGAAGGGTCATAAGACAAAAACTGTGAGGAAAGAGAAGAATAGCTCAAAAAATAAAGATGAACAGTCCATAGAGAAACCTCTTGTAACCATTCCACAAACAGAAAAGAGGACAAGGAAACTTGTTAGCGCTTCTGATCCACCACCCCCTTATAAAAGAACCACAAGGAGCATGGCAAAGAAATGTAAAGCAGTTCTCATCCCTCTTACACATGAAGATCCAATAGATCCTACCTCCCCTTCCCTAGAGTTACCAGTCCAGGATGACATCCCTAGATTAACTAAGGAGCAAGTTACTATCACTTTGTGTGGGATGAGGGAGGAAGTGGAAGAAAGAGAATACATCCAGCCATAAAAAATGGGGTCAATAAGGACCTTAAAAAAAGGACAAATGAAGAAAAAGATTGGAGAGTTGCAAAAGAAAAACCAAGAACTCAAACAAGAAGTGAAGGAATACCAACTACTGGACAGGTATATCAAAAAGGAAAATGAGCAACTGAAGGCAACTAGCCATCAACTTCAAGATGACCATGAAGAGACTTATAATAAGCTCAAGAAGGTACTAAGACTCTTACAATACATTAGGGTCATAAAAAGGGAGCTAAAAGCAGAAGCCTCGGCTATCAACATCATTGATCCACATAAGTAAAGAATAGAGTCTCAAATTTTGAAAAGTTTTGAGTTTGTTTCAGTTGCATGAGGACATGCAATGATTTTGGCATGGGGGAATGTTGAGCCTCTAAATTGACATCCCCACTACCCTATTATACTCCTCATTTATACCTTTTTGGCCTACCTAAGCTTGGATAAATGACAAAGAACACTACCATTAGCCATTGATAAGGTCATAAGGTAATGTATAATTGAATTCATGCATTTTATGGTTTATTGAGCTAGGAAACTAAATATTTCTTGTACTAATGTTTTAAATTGTCATGTGTAACCTTTGACCTCTAGATGAGTCCAACATTTCTGTATCAGCTCAACCATCCGGTACTTATGCGCCAGATTGCCACTGTCTGAATCCGGTACCAAGTGCACCTTCCATTCAAATCCGGCACCGAACCATTCATTGTCGCGATCCGGTACCAACGGCCCTAGAATGTTCTAGTCCGGTACCAACCACTTGCGTGTTGTCTGGATCCGGTACTATCTACCAAATCTCACCTGTCACGATCTGGTACCAATACAAGGAGCAGAATATACAAAGTTTAGCTCCATATCATGCCCAAGATAATTGTTGGATATTTGTTGAATCATCAAAGCTCTAGCAAGGCTATGTTAAGTTAGTTTGTTTATTGCTTCATCCTCATACACTTCGTGTTATGAAGATGAAGCTTAAAATATGTAACCGAATATATAAATTTGACAATTGACTGATCTGCTAAAGATTTCACCTCCTTGTGTTTCACGACTAAGACTGTTTAAATAGTCATGGCAAGGATGGTGGAAGTAGTAGAGAGATAGCATAACACAGCATGGGAAGAAACGTTACATATTGTAGAACATATTCTGAGTTGAATTTTAATAGAAGTATGTCATTTATTTCCATGCCTTGATCGTTTATGAATGAATGTGAGTTGAGTTGTTAGCATAGTTTAATTCTATGTTTTGAGGTTTGAGTAAGAGTGATGTGTGGATTGAAAGAAAACTTACTGTAGACTCCAGTTGCTGACCTGTTGAAGCAGCAAGGGCCCACCGCCCAACAAAGGTCAACATCTTTGTAGATTAGTGTTAGCATTTGATTTCAGTTGCATAATCGTGAGGTTAGCTGAATCTTGATTCTTTCAAATAATAACAGTATAGTTTAGTCTAGGATTTCGATTATATGATTGCTTAGAGATCTTTACTTACTCTGTTTTGCATATGTTATGTTTCTGTTCTTATGAATTTGATTTTGCCTAATGGACATGTATGTTGACATCAATAGTCAAACATATTTGGAAAATAACTAGTGAAGTTCACAATAGAATATTAAGAACCACACCATACCCAGTATATTGATTATTGAACTGCCCATGCTATGTCTTGATGATTGATGTGTGATTTCCTTTATGTCTTGATGATTGATGTGTGATTCCCTTTTCAGAATGTGATTGCATGATTAGCTTCCTGGGTCAGATAGCAGAGTTGATTTGTCAAAAGAACTCCATATCATACTTGCATGTGCCCTAATGGAGTAGATAGCCTCTCTGTGAAAGACAACCAAAGTGTGTTTGTGTTTGCTAGTTTGCTTTGTTTCCAGCATGCATAATCTAGAATAGTTCTATACTCATGACATTATAATTACCTTTCTTACTGGTGTCTTGTAACTTTGTTGATTACGAATCCTGGATTGATAATTAATGAGTGCATTATACTAAACATATAAGTAGCACAACAACCGCTAGGCAAATTAAAGTGGTTCTAACCACCCAGAAAGACAAGTCGGCCCTGCCAGTGAAGAGACACCTCCTTTCAGCACTTGCTAGTTTGTATAAATAAAGGAAGCCAACCACTCATTTGTTCACTCATAAAGCTCACTCATCTAGTGTGCAAGTATTGAAGGAAGCTGCAGTTACCAATTGCCGGCAGAAGGAAGAGAGAGAGGCACATTTCTTGGGAGAGGATATTCTCTAGTGTTTGGTTTATTGTCTTGGCATTGTATTGGCTATCTATATTAAGGAAGTTTTGCTGGGTTTTCTTCCCATGAGGTTTTCCCAGGATAAATGTTGTGTATCTTGTGATTGTGTTTCTCTCAGTGATCCTACTTATGCTATGGTTATCTAGTAAATTGAAAAGTAACCTAATAATAGCTTAAACTTTAGCATGGTATCAGAGCTGAGATGAAGAGAACATCTTTCACAGGAAAAATTAAAAAACGTCATTGTTGTCGTACAAGAAAATTAGGGCTTTTATTAAAGAGGAATTTCAGCCCAAAGATCATCTAGAAAAGTGTGCCCTAGCCTAAAGAACTCATTGGCACCTTCAACGCACCTTTTCAGTGGATAGAACTCCCAGAAAGTGAAACCCTATTTTTCACTGGTACCAGAAGTACTTGAAGCACCAGAAAACTAGAAGTACCAAAAAACCAGAAGCACTAGTCCAGAAATCTGTTGGTCCAGTTTCAAGGGTCAGAAATTGAAATTTTCAGAAATTGACTATACCACTATACTCGCCTCAGTCCAGCGCATCTTTTGGTGAGTTCAGTTTTCAGATCCAAGAAATTTGTTTTTTTTATTATTTCTATAGCATGGAGGGCTAGGGTTTCTATTGCAAGAAAGAATGTCTACCAGTATGAGGGTAGAAGACAGGCTAGAAGGATCTGGAAACTTTAGATCTTGGAAGCATAGGTTGCAGATGATTCTAGACGAGAACATGTCACAGTGAGTGTACCAGAACTAGAGGAAGAAGAGCAAAAGACCAAGTAGAAGGAAAAGGGAAAAGAAAGTATCAAGCACATGTGGCAGAAGAAGAGGAATCTCCTCCCTCAAAGAAAGCTTTAGTAGAAATTGAGGATTATGTACTTTAAGTTGAAGATAGTTGATTTGAAGAAAGATAGCAAATGGTGGAGTCCGTGGAGCCTCCCCACACAAAAACAAAAGATAAGTATTCATGTTATTTTTTAGTATCTTGTTTGATTTAATACTTTCTCATTACAAGTTAGATTTTTGTGAGAATGTTAATTAACCTCATTTTACTTCAATGTCTATGCAGACTTATGAAGGAAGTATCAAAGAAGAGGATAAAGAAAGAGATAAAATATTTATTTCAAAAAGCATACTGTAAGTAAGATTACAGGTCTCGGAAGAAAGAACTTATGCCTTGACTTGCAGAAGTTAGACAACATGAGAAGGACGTATGATATGGTGACAGTCAGTAAAGACCAAACAATATCTAGTGTTTATATAGAAGCAGGAGGCTCCTAAATATGCACAACAAAAATGTTCAAGATGAAGAGAAAGATGGGTACTCAGATATAGTTGATGAGATGTAGGTAACTGCAGGTTGCTCCCGTATCGTTCTTATAGATGCAGAGGGAGCAGGTTGATCCAGTATGAAGTCAGAAAAAAAGAAATGTTCAAACTCAAGAAGGCACCCATGATATTACAAAAGAGAACTTCAAGGATGATTATTAAGAAGCTCTTAGTTTGGTGCAAGAAGGAGATATGTCTTTGAGTTCGAAATGGAGAATCGTGATTTGGTGCAGTTAGGAAAGTAGATGGATGGTGCCCAGCATATGGGTAGCATGGTATTATACCATCAAAATATTTTGGACCACAAGATATTTTTTCAGATCCCATAGCTAGACCTTCGTAAAGAAGGAATGAACAATCCCACACATAGACATTCATAGAGAAGGAAGAGACCTTCGTAGAGAAAGAATGAGCAATCCCACAGGCAGACCTTCATAGAAAAGGAAAAGAGAAGAGACCTTCGTAGAGAAGAGTAATGAGAAATTTGTCAAGGTTGGCCTCTGTCCAAGTGTTGAGTTTTGGATACTCTAGGGACATGCTAGAATACCCTCATAGAGAGGGGTGTGACCACCCTCGTAGAGAGGAGTGTGGATGTTTCTCCAAGGGGGCAGTAGGTAGATACTCTCCCCTGGCCAAGGATTGAGTAGTTTGGAACACAAACCTTGACCATGTGGAATGGTTAGTTGGCTCTTGAGGTTTATGTCATGATCCTGCATGGATCATGGAAAGAGAGACTAGTCTTGCCCAGGCTAGCATCTTAGCTTCTCTAGTTCACGTGGGATGACTAGGAGTGAAGCTACGGTAGTAGTCCTCCCCAGTGGATGGGTGAGATAGATGACTACAAGAGAAGGGAGAACATAAAAGGAATGACGAAACTCATAGAATATCTTCTGTGTGAAGATAATAAAAAGTATCTTCTGCATGAAGATGAAAGAAAGAAAGAGTATCTTCTGCACGAAGATAAAGAGAACAAAACGTCTGATGATTTATAGATATGCTAGTTGTGATTCCATACGGCCAAGTGGATTATATTGATGCCTCATGTTATCCAGTTGATGTTGTTATCCAGTTGATGTTGTTGTCCACTTGATGATGATTATCTAGTTGATGATATTGCCTAGATAATATTGTTCAGTTGATGATGACATCCAGTGACCTGTCAAAAGATAAAGAATATCCTTCTTGTTAAGAGGGAGTGTTAAAATATTGTGTAACTGCAAAGAATATTCTTATCACCTTTTGTGGATAAAGTAAAAAATAAAATATATTTATTATTCATTAGATCAATCCCCTTTTGTGGATTGATCATGTCGGGCATTACAATTGACCAAATCCCCTTTTGCGGATTGGTCAAACCTTAATTGGAATATGCAAAATAAGAAGTCGGCCCCCAGGCAAATTAAAGTGGTTCTAACCACCCAGAAAGACAAGTCGGCTCTGCCAGTGAAGAGACACCTCCTTTCAGCGCTTGTCAGATTGTATAAATAAAGGAAGCCAACCACTCATTTGTTCGCTCACTAAGCTCACCCATCTAGTGTGCAAGTATTGAAGGAAGTTGAAGTTACCAGTGGCTGGAAGAAGGAAGAGAGAGAGGCACATTTCTTGGGAGAGGATATTCTCTAGTGTTTGGTTTATTGTCTTGGCATTGTATTGGCTATCTATATTAAGGAAGTTTTGCTGGGTTTTCTTCCCCATGAGGGTTTCCCAGGATAAATGTTGTGTATCTTGTGATTTTGTTTCTCTCAGTGATCCTATTTATGCTATGGTTATCTAGTAAATTGAAAAGTAACCTAATAATAGCTTAAACCTTAGCAGTAGTTTTGGGTAGGGGTCCACTAGTGTGCGAGAGAAGGAGAAATACCCGCACGCATATGTGCGGGTATAATTCCTTTTCTCATGCATAGTGTGAGGTTGTGCTTGACACAACCGTGCATGTGGGCGTGGGGGAGGTAAGTATAGGCACGCATGAGATGCACTCCTATTAAACTGACAGTTGTGCACTGTGCACAGTTGTTTCCTAGATAGTTGCGCATCAATGCGCAACTGTCTAGAGAATAGGTGCACACATGTGTGCACTTGTCTGGGTGACAACTGCGCATGGGATGCACGACTATTTTGCAGACAGTTGCGCATGAGTGCGCAGTTGTGCAACGAACAGGCGCGCACATGTATGGGCGAAATCCACGCACTGGAGGCAAGGCTAAGGGTGTTGAAATTTTGAATTTTTTGATGTTTTGTATGGATTATGAAGGTTGACCAAGTGTTTGTGTGTGGATGCAGGTGATCAACATAGTCCAAAGAGCATAATGCCAGTTCATTGGAGGGAGCGAGACTGAGACTGTTTCCAAGAGGCGGTGAGACAACAACCAGGAGTTCAGAGTCACTTGGTAGCCTGTGAGTTGCTCAAGTTCTTCGACTGCCCTTTGATACGGTCGCATAATTTCTTGCTCTAGTATCTAATAGCCATGTGGAGCGTCGATATGCAGTGCTTCATCATCAGCGGACAAAAACTTAAATTTTCGACTTTTGATCCAGGTGGATATTGGTGGCCACCCACCTATTCCACTTGGACCCCCACCATTGCTTCTTTCAGTTTTTCAATTTTCGCACAGTTTACTATTTTTAGCAGTTTTTTCGGGTCCTGAACTTCCGGGGCTATTTTGAGGCCCTAAATGATGTTTTTTTGGGTATGTTGTTGTCGCAAAATACATTTAACGATGCTATTTTGTCTCGAGCGTTGTAGGCCTCAGATATTTCTTTCCAACGAGCTATCATACGCCTAAAACGAAGATCGTATGCAAAAGTTACGACCCCGGGAAGTTGATGCACCAACTTACCCAAACGGGGCCCACATGACTTTTGGCGCTTCATCTCCCAGGGTTAGGTTTTTGGATGTCT
>ML802223.1:319361-333677 GCA_009831015.1 Picea engelmannii
CTAAGTGTTGAGCCTAGAAGGCTTAAGCCTTGGGAACAATATTTTAATATTATTCCAAAAGATATGTGCATTATATGTTTTAACCTAAGTCCTTTTTGAAAGGACATGTGATTTCCAAATGGTGGGAGGCACGCACGTTGCCGGAACGCATGCAGTCGCATGGGCGACAGTGTCAATCCTGACCATGCAATAAAAGCCGCGATGAGCCGTGATGGGGGTTCTCTTCTCCATTCGACTCACGCACTGCCAAAAGGAACGGATCTGACCCCTGCAAAAACACCCTCGTACATCTTCTGAACCGTCTTAACCTGCGTTGACCCTTGCATGGATTGTCGGTCACACATTCCCGACACCAGAGCGTGAGTCTATCTTGGGCAGGGCGGATGGGAAACGACATTTTGTTGGGGGAAAGGAGGGAGCCTGAGTATGTCTCTAAAAACCCATGTACACCCTCTGTTGGGGAGAGCCGAGAAGACTGTGTTCAGTTGCTGAAAAGCCCGATTCATCCTCCCGTTTTGCACCAGAGAATCTGTGTAAATTCCCTGCGGAAATTGCTTCTCACGCAATTCCGAAAATCAACACCGTGAGACCTTGCCGCCATTGCTGAGCTTGTTTGAGAAGTTTGAGTCTGTATTCCCGGTTGACTGTAGTGGTCATGCAGATATGGATTAGCGCGTGAGTTGTTGTCCAGTGCGGGTGGTATTTGTGCCTGTGTGTGATCTCTCTTTAGGTGAGGGAGGTGGATGTTGTTGGAAGAGGTTTCTTCCAGAGAGTGTCCAACACCAGCTTCAGGCTCTGAGACTTCCTGATCCGGCCTGTTGCCGAGACCCAGAGAGGGAGTTTAGCACCGATGGACTGTGCGTGTGAAGGTGTATACTCTCGGACGGAATAGGCATGTGGGGAATGAGAGTCTGGTAGTAGTGGGCGTAAGATGACATCTTTGGGAAGAACCTTTCCAGGTATTTCTGTGTTGTTTTCCCTGTAACCTCAGCCTAGCCTAGGATTCCTTGCCTTGGGGTGGAGGTCGGTCCTAGCTCGGGAGTGACCCACTGTTGAAATGATGATCAGTGTGGTCTAATGTTGGGAGGTTCGTGGAAGGCCTGCACTTGGTTGGTGGAACCACCATTGTTACAAGATAAGTGTCTAACTATGTTTTATCACATTTTATCAATATGTTTTGGTATCTCTGTGTATTAAAGTGATCATGCATTCTGCTATGCATTTGGATTAATGTATGTGCCATGGATTATTTATATTAAAATGTCTCTTATGAGTACTCTGAGCTTAAATGTATTTTACTGCGTAAATGCACGTGATTAACTATGGATGAGAATGTGTTATTCCGCGTAGTAACACCTACACGGTAGAATGGCCGAAAAGGGGTGTTACAAATTGGTATCAGAGCGAAGGTTTCGACACTGAGTCTAGATGGGCCAGTGGAGCGGTCTTTGGACTGAGAATGCAAAAGGAAATTGAGTCGGGAGGACCAATTTCGGACCCCGGTTTGCTCCGAAGCGTCAAGGAGACACTTGACGAGTTTTTATTAAGAACTCAGGAAGTTTAGCGGTGCAGTGAAATTGCAGCCGATGTGGTCTACGGCCACGGGGAGACAGGTCTCTACACCAATGGTGTTAGAACCTTAGGATCCGTTCGGGAGGGAAGGCAAGGCCTCGTGACCGTCGGATCTGGAAAAATGTGCATAAGGTTTAAAGCCTTTGGATATTGCACAGGGGATTGGAAAATCGCGATACGTGAAATCCCGATTTGGTTAGAAACCATCTGAGCCGTCAGATCTCAGACGGAAAACCTGACAGCCGTTGGATCTGTCGGGAGATGCCCGAAGGTTAAACCTTAGTATTTAGGGGCGAAAGCTCCGAACTAGCGAGAGAGGTGGGACCCGATGACATCGTTGAAAGCGACGTGGACCCTCATGAAAGTACCACCTGCCACGGTGGTGAAGGGCGACAGCTGTGCTGTGGGCCCGGAGGATAAAGTAATTCGCGATTTCGTGGATTCGCGAGATAAGTGCGTGGGAGCTTGACATTGAAACTCGTGAAGTCGTGAAGTAGCGAGAAGCGAGAAGGAAAATAGCCGTTGGATCCAGATCGCGGGAGGACCGTTGGATCCACACGTGAGATCGTGTATCGGAGCCTCGCGAGAAAAGGCTCAAGAATTTGGCCACAGGGGTCGCGAGATTGCGAGAAGCGATACCCCGACAGTTGGAGGACAGTGTGGGCCATAGCGAGGCCGATGAGTGGAATACAGGTGGCACGAAGCCTCGGGATCTCACCGCGAGAAGTCCTGAAGTATTGGCGTTAGGATTCGCGAGTCGCGAAGTGCCGAGAGACAAGGTTACGAGGTTGCGAGGTTCCGAGTAGCGGAAGTCCGTCGAAGGAAGAGTCAGCTCAGCGTTGACCTATCGCGTCTCGGAAGATCGCAACGGGAGGCACAAGAGTTCGACTCACACACTCAAGAAGGTGCGAGTTGCGAGAGGCGCTGACATTTAACCTTAGCCTACGGTTACATGTGGAGAGGGCACTAACAAAGAAAAGAGCCATACCCTTGTCACATCTCGGGTATCGGCGGTTAGAGGAAATGAGTCGAAGGTTTTCGACTCACGAACTCGCGAGATCGCGAGTTGCGAAAAGAGTGACTTGGGTTTCGTATATTTAACTGTCGGATCTTCGTGGACCGAGAGTCCGAAGTTCTGAAGTCCCAGAAATTGCAGAGCTAGACAGCGCAGAAAACTTTGTGAATTTGAAATGTCTTTCGTTCTTGTTCGTATTAGTTATAAATGTTGTGGATTGTTCATAAAGTTTAATGGCCTGACAAATTTTGAATTCCATTGCACAGTGTGTGTGCAGAGTTCAACGAAGGCCAGAAACCCAGTTAATCAATGCCGAGTATGGAGTGGGGAAAAGTGCAGTTTACCCCTGAAATAGAAGATGAACAGGAAGGAAAGGATGTTAACCTGGGAGTCGAAGGATCGAACTCTAATGGGCACAGCAAAGAGATGGATAAAGAAGAACATATGATGCAACTCATTGAAAGATTGCAGAAAGATGCCCAGGCTCGCCTAGCTTATAGCCGAAAGCTCATGAAAATCCGGGATCGGCAGGGTGAATTCAATTTAAAAATGTTGAAGAGCATGGAAAGAATAAAGAAGAAACTCGAGAAAGGAAGACACTCAAGTACAACGGGGAGTCACAGAACCCATGGGAGAAGAAGTAGGTCGAGGAGTGGTAGCCGACGTCTTAGTCGCTCCCAAAGACGTTCTGACAGTAAGACACACAGTAGTTCAAGCCCATCACCTACCAGAAAACATCAGAAATCTGGAAGAGAGGAATTGAAAGGAGAGATGAACAAGATTAAACCTCCAACATTCGATGGAGAACATAAGAAGGAGGAAGATGTCGAGACCTGGTTGCTTGGCATGAAGAAATACTTCCAACTGCAGAATTATTCTGCCCATGCAGAAGGAAGAATTGCAATGTACCAACTGAAAGAAAAAGCGTCCATGTGGTGGGATCAGTTTGTGCAGGTACATCACAACAGAGAGAAAAAGGTCACGTGGAAGGAATTTAAGAGGTATTTCGAGAAGAAATACCTGACTAAAAGATACTATGACAGAAAGATGAAGGAGTTCTTCGAACTCAAGCTGGGCAGTAAGACCATTGATGAGTATGAACAAAGTTTTCTGGAACTACTGAAGTATGTTCCATTCATCAAAGATGAGGCTGTCAAGATTCAGAGGTATCTGAGTGGACTACCACCTTTCATGAGTGACAAGATTCAATATGATGATCCTAAGACCATGGAAGAGACCATCAGAAAAGCAAAATGTTTATACGAACAGCAAAGGGAAAAGCCTACCTTTCGGAAGGCTTGGGATGACCAGAAGAGGTTTAAGAAAGAACAGAGGCAGAAGGGAGACAAGCCTTCATTTTTTCGAAACAGTCGCCAGGGACAGCCATCATTTAGAGAGCCGAAAAGGACCGAAGAGGGTGCACAAAGGCAGAGACTGACGCCCATTCAGTGTTGGGGTTGTCAAGGAAACCACAAGTACCGAGATTGTCCCCATAAAAATGATAAGGCGAGAATTGTACATACTGTTCAACAAGCTGAAACAGTGGAGGATTTGGGTAGCAGAATGTCGAGGATCTATGCAGCCCTGGACAACAAGCAAATAGAATTTCAATCGCACATGATTGAAGTGGAAGGTACGATCAACAACCGACCACTTGTTATTTTAATTGATTCAGGGGCTAGCTATAGTTATGTAGATCCTAGAGTGGTGGAAATTTTGCATCTAATGAGAAGCAAACATGAGAAGTCTTGGTTAGTGCAGTTAGCCACAGGGACCAAGAGGAAGGTCACTGAATTGGTTAAGTCCTATTCGGTGGACATGAAAGGAATGAGCACTAAGGCTGAATTGAACATTCTACCTTTAGGCTCATATGATTGCTTAATTGGGATGGACTGGTTGGACCAGCACCATGCCCTTCTGGATTGTCTTAATAAGAGGTTTACATGCCTGAACGAGGAGGGAAATCAGGTAACAGTCCAAGGAATTCCCAGAGCTGTGGCTGTTAGAGAAATATCAGCCATGCAGCTGAAGAAATGTTACCGAAAAGGCTGTCAATTGTTTGTAGCTCGGGTGGAAGAAGCATCCCAAGATGTAGTATCGAATTTGGAAGACCATGAAGTACTCAAGGAGTTCAAGGAGGTATTTCAGGAGGTACCTGGACTACCTCCGAGGAGGGGCATCGATTTTTCTATAAATTTGATGCCTGGAACAGCCCCAGTTTCGAAGGCTCCTTATAGAATGAGCACACCAGAGCTGAAAGAGTTGTAGCTGCAACTTGAAGAGCTACTAAAGAAAGGTTACGTCCACCCCAGTGTGTCATCGTGGGGAGCCCTGGTCCTATTCGTGAAGAAGAAAGATGGGACGTTGAGGCTGTGCATTGATTTTCGACAGCTGAATAAGGTCACTGTCAAGAACAAGTATCCTCTGCCAAGGATTGATGATCTCTTTGATCAATTGAAGGATGCAAAAATATTTTCGAAAATAGATCTCCGATCAGGATATCACCAAGTGAGAATAAAGGATGAAGACATCAGCAAGACCGCCTTTAGAACAAGGTATGGTCATTATGAGTTCACAGTGGTGTCGTTTGGACTGTCCAACGCAGCTACTGTTTTCATGTGCTTAATGAATGGAGTGTTCAGAAGTTATCTGGACAAGTTTGTCATAGTCTTCTTGGACGATATCTTGGTGTATTCCAAGACAGAGGAATAACACGAACAACACCTTAGAATGGTGCTGCAGGTGTTGAGAGAACACCAACTGTACGCAAAACTGAGCAAGTGATCTTTTTACCAAAGGCAGATCCATTACTTGGGACACATTATATCTGAAGAAGGGATCGCTGTGGATCTTGAGAAGGTACAAGCCATTCGAGAATGGCCAGCGCCAAGGAATGTGGAAGAAGTTAGATCTTTTATGGGTCTGGCAGGCTACTATAGGAGGTTTATAGCCGGATTCTCAAGGATAGCCCATTCTATCACTTCCTTGCAAAGGAAGGGGAAGAAGTTTCAGTGGACTAATGAATGTGAGAGCAGCTTTCAACAACTGAAGCAACTGCTCACTAGTGCTCCCATCCTGAAGATTGCAGATCCAGACAAGGATTACGTAGTTTGCATAGATGCGTGTAAGGAGGGGCTGTGAGGAGTTCTCAGCCAAGAAGGATTTGTAGTTTGCTATGAATCCCAAAAGTTGAAGGAACATGAGAAGAACTATGCCACTCACGATTTAGAGCTGGCAGCAATCGTCCACGCCTTGAGGAAATAGAGACATTACCTCATGGGCAAGAGATTCGAGTTGAGAACAGACTATAACGGTCTGAAGTATTTGTTCGATCAACCGACCTTAAACGCCAGGCAAATCAGATGGCTGGAGTTTCTGTGCGAATATGACTTTGATATCAAGCATATCAAAGAGAAAGAAAATAAGGTGGCTGATGCACTCAGCAGAAAAGCGCACGAATTACATGCTACAGCCATTAGCGTGTACAAAACTGAGATTAAAGACAGGATTCTTGAAGCTGCAAATACTGATTTGTCGTACAAAAGACTTGTAGCAAAGCTACAACAGCATGAGAAACCACAAACCCAGGAAAGTTACACCTTGGGAACTGATAGTTTACTTCTGTATAAAAACAGAGTGTATGTACCTAATGACCGAGAATTGAAGCTGGCAATTCTAAAAGAAATGCATAACGTGACTTATGCTGGTCATCTTGGATATCAAAACACTGTGGCAGCAGTCAAAAGCCATTATTTTTGGCCAGGGTTGAAGAGAGAAATCGCGGAATACATCGCTAGATGTATAGAGTGCCAGAAGGTTAAGGCTGAGCATAGACACCCAGCAGGGTTGTTGTAGCCTTTACATATTCCTGAGTGGAAATGGGACGTGGTAACAATGGATTTTATCACAGGAATGCCCAGAACAAGCAAGCAACATGATTCAATTATGGTGGTGGTGGACAAGCTTACTAAAGTTGCCCATTTTATTCCAGTGAAAACCACCCACAGAGCAGCAGATGTTGCTAATATCATTTTAAAAGAAGTTGCACGCTTGCATGGAATTCCTAAGACAATTGTGTCTGATAGGGACCCGAAATTCACTTCGAATTTCTGGAAAGGATTGTTCAAAGGATTCAGAACGAATCTAAACTTTAGTACAGTGTATCATCCCAAATCTGATGGACAGACCGAGAGAGTAAACAGAGTAATAGAAGACATGCTAAGAATGTATGTGATGGATAAACCATCCAGGTGGGAAGACTACCTGCATTTGGTAGAATTTGCCTAAAATAATGGGTATCATGCATCTCTGAAGATGAGCCCATTCGAAGCACTTTATGGAAGAAAGTGCAACACTCCAGTGAGCTGGGATAATCCAGCTGACAGAGTAGTAGTTGGACCTGAACTACTCAAAGAGATGGAAGATCAAATGATAAAAATCAAGCAGAATCTGAAAGCTGCCCAGGACAGGCAGAAAAGTTACGCTGATAGTAACAGAACCCATAGAGAATTTAAAGTGGGTGACCATGTTTTCCTGAAAGTGAAAACTAACAGGAGTTCCCTAAAATTGGGAAGTTGCGCCAAGTTGTCAACAAGATTTTGTGGGTCATTTGAGATCCTGGAAAGGATTGGGCCAGTTGCATACATGCTTGCATTACCTACATCTATGACTGTACATAATGTGTTTCATATTTCACTGCTTAAGAAATATGTACCTGATGCTAATCATGTTATCGATTGGACTGTGATTCAGGTGGAACCAAAAGGTGTCCTGCAAGTGCATCCTGTACGCATATTGGACAGGAAAAGCAAACACCTCCGGAATCGAGCTATAGAACTTGTAAAGGTCCAGTGGACCTGGTACGGTCATGAGGACGCGACATGGGAGTATGAAGAAGTAATGTGGGCAGAGTACCCACGTCTTTTTGAAAATTTTGAAAGGCATGCAGATGCTATGTAAAGATGCATTGAGGACAGTGAAAAAATAAGGGGAGGGGGATTGTAGTGTCCCCAAGGCCAAGTCTCGTTGTAAACCATGTTTTGAAAGGAATTGTAATTATGTTTTATAGGCTGGTGAGCCAAGTTTTGTATAATTGGTAGGGCTTATGTGTTGAAGGCCAGGAGCCTGCTGATGTATTTGTATATATGCAGAATGATTAATAAAATATAAACACCGCCAGGTGCAGACCGACCACGATGAATGAGTGAAGGGGGACCGAGCATCCACAAAATGGGTAAGGAATTAGGGGTTGGAGGTGGGAAAAAGGGGCTAAGTGTTGAGCCTAGAAGGCTTAAGCCTTGGGAACAATATTTTAATATTATTCCAAAAGATATGTGCATTATATGTTTTAACCTAAGTCCTTTTTGAAAGGACATGTGATTTCCAAATGGTGGGAGGCACGCACGTTGCCGTAACGCATGCAGTCGCATGGGCGATAGTGTCAACCCTGACCATGCAATAAAAGCTGTGATGAGCCATGTTGGGGGTTCTCTTCTCCATTTCGACTCACGGACTGCCAGAAGGAACGGATCTGACCCTTGCAGAAACACCCTCGTACATCTTCTGAACCGTCTGAACTTGCGTTGACCCTTGCGTGGATTGTCGTTCAAGCATTCCCGACACCAGAGCGTGAGTCTATCCTGGGCAGGGCGGATGGGAAATGACATTCTGCTGGGGGAAAGGAGGGAGCCTGAGTATGTCTTTGAAAACTCGTGTACACCCTCTGTTGGGGAGAGCCGAGAAGACTGTGTTCAGTTGCTAAAAAGCCCGATTCATCCTCCCGTTCTACACCAGAGAATCTGTGTAAATTCCCTGCGGAAATTGCTTCTCACGCAATTCCGAAAATCAACACCGTGAGACCTTGACGCCATTGCTGAGCTTGTTTGAGAAGTTTGAGTTTGTATTCCCGGTTGACTGTAGTGATCATGCAGATATGGATTAGCGCGTGAGTTGCTGTCCAGTGCAGGTGGTATTTGTGCCTGTGTGTGATCTCTCTCTAGGTGAGGGAGGTGGATGTTGTTGGAATAGGTTTCTTCCAGAGAGTGTCCAGCACCAGCTTCAGGCTCTGAGACTTCTTGATCTGGCCTGTTGCCGAGACCCAGAGAGAGAGTTTAGCACCGATGGACTGTGCGTGTGAAGGTGTATACTCCCGGGCGGAATAGGCATGTGGGGAATGAGAGTCTGGTAGTAGTGGGCGTAAGATGGCATCTTTGGGAAGAACCTTTCCAGGTATTTCTGTGTTGTTTTCCCTGTAACCTCAGCCTAGCCTAGGATTCCTTGCCTTGGGGTGGAGCTCGGTCCCAGCTCGAGGGTGACCCACTGTTGAAATGATGAGCAGTGTGGTCTAAGGCTGGGAGGTTCGTGGAAGGTCTGCACTTGGTTGGTGGAACCACCATTGTTACAAGATAAGTGTCTAACTATGTTTTAACACATTTTATCAATATGTTTTGGTATCTCTGTGTATTAAAGTGATCATGCATTTTGCTGTGCATTTGGATTAATGTATGTGCCATGGATTATTTATGTTAAAATGTCTCTTATGAGTACTCTGAGCTTAAATGTATTTTACTGCATAAATGCGCGTGATTAACTATGGATGAGAATGTGTTATTCCGCGTAGTAACACCTACACAGTAGAATGGCTGAAAAGGGGTGTTACAAAGCTTCCACAAAGTGAGCAAGGGATTAGGGGCTGGAAGGTGGGAAAAGGGACTAAGTGTTGAGCCTAGGGGCTTAAGTCCTTAGGGAATAATATTTTAATATTATTCCAAAGATATGTGAATAATATGTTTTATCCTAAGTTCTTTTGAAAGGACAAGCAACTTCCAAATGGAAAGAACGCATGATGAAGGAATGCATGTAGTTGCATGGGTGACAAGTGTCAACCCAGGTGCATGCAAATAAAATGGCTGAGATGAGCTATGTTGGGGGTTCCTCCTCCATTCTACCCGACCGTCTGAACCGTACATCCTCTGAACCAGAAGGCTGTGTTAATTTCGGGAAAAAGTCTGTGTTTGTTTGAAAAGTGGGTACACCCCTTCTCTATTCTAAACCGTGGAGTCAGAATCAACCCCTGTGTGGACAACTCGTCACGCATCCCTGAGAATCCAGAGTGTGAGTCTATCCCGTGTTGCTAGATTGAGAAAACGGAAGTGTCACGTCCCTGCTAAGCCTGGTTATGCTGTTGCACCTGTCTGTAGCTGCCCTGGGGTGTTCGTGTCTGGATTCCCGTTGACTGTAGTGGACGTGTAGTGTTTGACCCTGTGTGGCTTGTTGGCCAGTCGTACAACACTCTCTCCAGGTGAGAGAGGTGGTGGAAGTTGGAAGAATAGGTTCCTTGGCCTGTGAGGGACTCTCTCCAGGTGAGAGAGTGCACAGAGGAAGGAGAGAACTCCTGGAAGGAACCCTGTTTACATAGAGCTCGAAGACTTCCAGTCCGGTCTGTTGCTGAAACCCAAGGCAAGGGAGGTTAGCAGTCAAAGGATTGTCTAGGTGACAGAGAAGGTGTATACTCTTGGGGTGGAACATGCATGTGGGGAAGGAGAGTCTGTGGGCAGTGAGTATGAGTGGTTCCTGGGAGAGAATTCCTTCCTTGTGACTGGGTGTTTTCCCTGTAACCTCAGCCTAGTCTAGGATTCCTTGCCTTGGGGATGGAGCTTAGTCCCAGCTCGGGGGTGACCCACTGCTGAGCTTGATGAGCAATGTGATCTAAGGCCGGGAGGTTCGTGGAAGGCCTGCACCTGGTTGGTGGAATTACCACCATTTCAAAGATAAGTACCAGATGATGTTTTAATTATGTTTCTGCATGTCTGTGCATTTATATTTATCATATATTCTGTTGTGCATACGAAGTAATGTTAAAGCCATTGATTATTTATAATAGTAGTAATTCTTATGGTTACTCTTAGTTTAAATGTGTTTCATTTGCTTAAATGCATGTCTTATATATAGAATTAAGTATGAGATTGTTATTCTGCGAAGTAGCGCCTACCCCGGCCCGGAATGGGGGCATTATAGTTTGGTATCAGAGTATTACAGTATGAAAGAGTGTTACAGAATGGTATCAGAGCCAAGGTTTCAACGTTGAACCTAGATGGGCCAGTTGAGTGATCTTGGGACCGAGGGTTTGAGGAGAAATTGTGTCTGGAGGGCCAATTTTGGACCTTTGAATGTTCTTGAGTGTCAAGGAGTCACTTGAATGTGTTACAAAGCTCAGGAGGTTTAGCGGTATTTTAGAACCACAGTCGGTGTAGTATATGGCCACCGAAAGAGAGACAGAGCTCAACGCATGAAGTGTTGGAGCTGTAGGATCTGTTCGGGAGGAAAGGAGAACCCTCACGACCATCAGATCTGGAGAACGTGCACGAGGTTTTAAACCCTTTGAAGTTGCACAGGAGTGTGGAAATCGCGGTACGTGAAATCCTGAAACGATCTACACCATAGATAGTAGGAGAGGAACTTGAACCGTTGGATCATTTCGGAATTCGGGGATTGAAATGACGAGAGACTTGGAGTTGCTACATCGCGAACTCTCGGTTACCGAAACCCCGAAATCCCGAAACACCGAAAGGATCTGTGTCATAGATCTGAGAGAGGTATAACCGTTGAATTTCACTTGGAAGAGACTTGGGCACATGGATGTGTACCACGTGCCACTAGGTCGAGAAGAAAAGCGAGAGTGGTGGGACCCGACGACGTCACCATAGGTGACGTGGACCCTCCTGAGTGTGCCACTTGCCACTGTGGATGTGGGAGACAGTTATGCTCTGTGGACCCGGAGGGTAAAGGAAATAGAATTTTCGGAATTCGGGGATTGTAGTGACAAGAAGTTGGGAGTCACTGCATCGTGAACTCCCAGGTACCGAAGACCCGAAAACCGAAGTGTTGAAATCCCGAAATTTTCGAAGACAAAAGAATCGTCAAGGATTTAACTGTTGGATCCTCGTGGACCAAAACCCCGAAACTCGAAGTCCCGAAGTCCCGAAAATTGCAGAGCTGAGCAAAGCTCGGAAAATTCGTGAAATTGAAACATTTTCTTAAATTGGATTGTTTATGAATGATGAAGGAATTGTCAAGAAACGAAGGCCTGACAAATTCTAGTCATTTGCGCATTTGTATTGCAGAAGGTTGACGAGTGCCAGAACTAATTTGAATTGCCACAAAGTGCAAAGAAATGGAAGAGACACATAATGCTTCCAGTTCAGAAAACGAAGCTCAGAAGAGATAGCGTAGAACTTTTGTATGTAGAGTGTGCATATCCAGCGCAAGGAGTGCTTATAGAGGGAACTTGTTTTAAGTTCGAAAGACTCCAGGAGACGAGCGTAGAGGGTGTTAGAAGGGCACCAAAAAGTCTTTTGGAAAACACCATCAAAGCCTTCGAAATATTCGAAATCCTTCAAGTTAGGGAGGAAGTCAAGTCCAGAAGAATTGACGCTAAGATATTTGGAAAGAAGTCATTGAGAACTTGAATGGACAGTAGGAATCCTTGGAAGTAAGACTGTGCAGAGGAAAGCACCAAGAAAACAGAATCACTGAGGGTTCTGTGGAAGCTCTACCAGGAGGGCATTGAGCAAGTGCATAGAGTGCACGGAAGAACTCTATTCTGAGGTCAGAGGAAGGAGAAGTGTCGAGAAGGAAGACATAATTTCTTAGAATTCTGTGAGACTCTGCCAAGAGGGCATTGAGAAAATGCACAGGATGCATTGAGGAGAACTCTATTTTGAGTTTAGTGAGAAGACAGAGTCACTGAGGATTCTGGAGAACTTTGCCAGGAAGGGCATCGAGTTGGTGCAAGTGTGCACAGAAGGAACTCTTTCGAGTTCTGAGATAGGAGAAGTGTCACAGGAAGACACTCACAAGGTTACTGAACACCCTGTAGGCTCAACAAAGTGTTCTTGAGAAAGAAGTTACTAGAGGGCACCAATCTCCATTTGAAGGAGAAGGCAAGGGTTGAATCCCTTAGAGGTTCAAGTTCCAAAGCTTAGGAAGGATAGTGTTGTTGTGCACAGAGTAACAACAAAGAGGAGCAGGAGATCGAGAAACCCTTCGAGGTTTCACAGTCGACAAAGCTCAGGAGGGACATCTTTCCTAGAACACATGCGAGATTCAAAGGAATTGAGCTCGTAGGGGAAGCAAAGGTCGAGGCCTTTGAAATTTCGGAAAATATTCCAAGGGGAAGGAATAAGTTCTAAAGCTCGGGAGGGAGCATAGCTGTCATTAGATTCGCTGGAGAGGAAGAGATCTAGGTCGTCAGATCTAGTGCAAAGAACCGATAGTCATCGGATCCGGAGGAAGGCGCACGGAGTTTAACCTCTGGGAGGTCGCAAAGGAGAGGAGTTGTATGGACAGTGGAGACACTTCGTGGAGGAAGTGCCGAAATTGCGAGAGTCCTTGGATCTTGCAAAGCAGCGAGGGGATTAAGGCCGAGTATCTTCCGATACTCTGAAGCTCAGAAAGGATAGCGACCGTCAGATCTGGGTCAACAAGAACCGTTGATCTCATTAAAGAAATCGCGAATTCAGGGTTCGTGGGTTCGGAGGGCAAACCAAATTCTTCGTTCCGCGAAGTCTGGAGTCGCGAGGAGCAGAGAAGGAGATCCAAACCATTGGATCTAAGCCACGGAAGAACCGTTGGATCAAAACCTCCGCGTGGTATTGCGTATCGGGGGTTCGGGGGTTGAAAGAAATTCTTTTTCACTGCGAGGCCACAAAGTGCCGAGTGCCGAGGGCTCGTAGAACACGTGGCACATCCGTTAGGTGGGGACCGCGTGGTTGAAAGGTGGCGTAAAAATAAGTGCCCAGAGAAAGGGGAAGTGAGTGATAGGTGTTGGACACACGTCGCTTGGAAAGGAGTCAACTCATTGCTGACTTTTGTGTCTCAAGGATTCGCAAAGGAGGAGCACGAGGGCTCAACACTCCAACTCGCGAAGTCACGAGTTGTGAGTAGTGCTAGCACTTAGCCCTAGTCGGTGGTTATGTGTGAAAGGCACTAACAAGGAGGAGCCATACCCATATCACATCTCGGGTATTGGCGTCTGGAGAAAGAGGAGTTGAGGGTCTTCGACTCACGAACTCGCAAGTTGCGAGAGTCGCTTGCGCTAAGGTAAGGTCGTGGTTGCATGGAAATGTGAGGCTCACGCCTGGCATCAAGTTGCACAGAGCGGGTTTTCATGAAGGACCTATGGATCAGATTCATTGTAGGTTCTAGCAGGGAATCAAAGGAGCCGCTTCAACTTGAGGAGAATTCAGAACGATCTTGTGCGGATCTTGACCCAAGGGTCAGAGGTCTGCATCATAGCTGAAGTGCTGGTTATAAGTTTGTTAAAAGAAGCATGAAATCTTCTACTGCTATCAGATATTTAGGTAGTATAATTTTTAATGACAACCATGCAGGTATGAGTTTTTATCACTCTTTTTGCATAATTGTTGAAAGGAAATTTTGGTAAGAATTTCCTCAGCTAGAGATATGTTAAAAAAATCACATGATTATATGATTGAATGCATACCACTGGATGTGATAAAGGCTGTAAGCCTGTATTAATTCAAATCTTTTTAGCTTCTGAATGCACACATTGACATAGTAGAATGCCATGTTAATTTGGTTATGGGGTAATAAACAAAGAATTAAAGATAAAAACTGGTTGTAGGAATAAATGCCAGTAAGCTAGTCATGTATGAGACCAGGACCTGGTTGAATATGACAAGGTATGGAGAATGTGGCAACACATTGGC
>ML802224.1:50137-64176 GCA_009831015.1 Picea engelmannii
GAGACCATATAATGGTCACCTAGGATATTAGAATATTATCACGGCCACTAGGAAAAAATTCTATTGGCCTGGGTTGAAGAAAGACATATCTAACTATCTAGCTAAGTGCCTAGAATGCCAACAATTTAAGGCAGAACACCGACTTCCAACAGGATTGTTACAACACCTACCAATCCCAGAATGGAAATGGGAAACCATCTCCATGGATTTCATCACCGGGTTACCAAAGTCGACCAAGAAAAATGATGCCATCATGGTCGTGGTGGACCAAGTGAGTAAGTCTTCCCATTTCATCCCTGTCAAGTCAACTTGAAAGGAAATAGATATTTCCAACATCTTCATGAAGGAGATATTCAGACTGCATGGCATGCCCAAGGTAATTGTATCTGAAAGAGATACCAAATTTACTTCAAACTTTTGGAAATCCCTAATGGTCGGTTTTGAGACTAAATTGTTGTTCAACACAACCTATCACCCTCAAACTGATGGATAGACAGAAAGAGTGAACCAAATATTAGAAGACATAATAAGGATGCATGTAATGCATCAACCTAAGAAGTGGGAAAACTACCTACCATTGGTAGAGTTTGCCTACAACAACATGATGCAGGAGCATCTCAAGTGAGCCAGCGCGGAGATAAACAACAACTAGAAAAGCACCCAGCCCAAATTTTAAAACTATTATGTAATGACAATGAGATCATTAAATGGAGGGGACACTTGTATAATATAAATGGACCTTGAGTGATCCGCTCTCGTCCTTAATAGGTAGAAGGCATTTATAATAGTTAATGCAAGTAGATAGAATTTAAAGCATAGATTAGACAGCTTAGAATGAAAGAGGGAAACAGGATATAGACACCCTCATTGTGTATTGTAACAAGGAATGATTATGTCAATTGACAGCATAGAGCATAGAAGAGAAGAAACAGAGAGTTGTATAGACGAATTCCATGTACAGAAGTTCTGGATTAATACAAAAAGCTTTGATTCAGATTCACGGTGTTGTGATACTCTCTGTGTATGTATTGTTGAATGTTATGCTTATGAATGTTTTACTCTTTCTGTCATGCATTTTTTGTTTATGGCATGTATGTATGATTTCTTGTTAAATGCTTGAAATCTGAGAGAGAGAAAGAGTAAGGGAAATGAGTTTCAATTGTTTCTCTATTTGAGAAAGAGTTCTTGCAAGGAGTTCAGTTGAATTGTCCACAAGGAGTGCATTGACAAAGGGTTCAGAGGTTTGTCTCTGAAAGCTCAGATAAGATATCTTTTTTTCTTATTCCTTCAGAAGTGCAGCTAGGCACAAGAGTCATGCAAGGAGTGCACAGGCTGAGTAAAGTCTCAGGTTTTGCGAACCTGAGGAATTGTTGGAGGACTACTATTGCAGGAAGTGCGCAAAGTCGAAGGACTTCAATTCTTTGAAGTAATTGAAGAATTTTCCGCAAGGGGTGCATGCAGGAGTCTTCTTTAAGACTTGGAGTTGGAAAAAAACCCAGGAAGATAAATCCTTCGAAATTGTCGAAGAGAAGCACAGGAAGTTTGTGCATTGGAGCATTGAGAAGGCGTTGCAAGTTTGTGTCATAGGTGGTTAAGTACCGTTGAAAAAATTTTTGGTAAAAAGTTGCAGAAGTCCTTGAGAAGGAAGAGAAATAGATGGTCAGAATTCTTCGTGGAGAATTAGCGAAGTCCCGCGAGCCATCAGATCTCACGGAGGAGTAGGGGAGTTACAGATAGTGTTTTCAAAGGTTCAAGCTCAGGAGAGGCAGAGATGCACATTCAAGCCAACAAGGGTCATTGTATTTTCCCGAGTATTTCCATTTTGGGGTTTCATGAATTGAAGTCCCAAAATATTTGCATTAAGACTCACGAAGTGCGAAGTCCTAAAAAGGAGGAAAGTCTAGTTATGGGACCAGCGCTGGGAATTGTGTTGAGGGTTGACATTTCGAGATTTCAGGAAATAGAGAATTGGGATTTTGGAGGTCACGGAGTAGAGTTGCATGACATCGCAACTCGCAAACTCACGAAAACCGAATAGCCGAAATTGACATCGAGATTCGGGAATTTGGGGTTTGCATCGACAAGAGATTTTGGTATCGAGATTCTCAAGCTTCCAATACGCGAAAAACACATTGAATGCTGGATCAAGTGAGGAATCACAGCCATTGATTTATTTTGGTGATTTAACATCGGAGTTCAGTAATTTGGGTTTCGCGGGTCTGAGGAATAAGACACTTGATTACAGGATTCACGAAATCGCGAAATATGATCTCCCGAAGTATAAAGGGGGGAATTTCTCAAGGTTGTTTGTGGGTGTATGTTTCCTGAAAGGGAAATAGAAAAGCCTATTGTTGAGAGTTCTTTGGGCCAGCGGAAGAAGAAAGATCCTGTGTGGGTGGACTACCGACCTGCGGGTTGGTAGGGCTACGTCATTTCTTAGTATCAGAGCTCAAAAAGGTTTCTTTGCTTTCTATAGCAGGGAAAGAAGATTCACCATGTCACTGAGGAGAAAGGACAGAAAAACACCCAATCCAGAAGAGGAAAGGGAGATGTCTAGAGGAAGGGGCAAGTAGATACAGAATCCAAAGGTTTAAAGAGATCCGCATGACATTCACGCCAGACTCGTGGACATGGAAATAAAACATAGGCGCACAGTTGATGTTGGAGATATCAGTGAGTTTGAAAGAGAAGATGAAGCTGAACGTGGAGAAAAAGAAGTCACAACAGAAGATGCAGCAAATGAATGCTTGCTTAGAATTGTTGCAAGAATGAGTGCAAGAGCCAAGATGGACATTCCAGTGTATGAGGGAAATATGGATGTAGAGGAGCTTCTAGATTAGATTAGAGCTCTGGACACATACTTTGACTATGAAGATGTCGAAGAGGACAATAAGGTCAAACATGTTGTCACAAGATTAAAGGGACATGCAGCATTGTGGTGGGATGAACTACAAGCTGACATATGTTGCCAAGGTAAGTAGAAAATCAAGAGTTGGGATAGGATGATTGCAAAGATGAAGGCGAAATTCATCCCCAGAGATTATCAAAATACTCTGTTTCGAAGGATGCAGAACTTGAGACAGAAGTTGATGACAGTGAAGGAGTACACTGAAGAGTTCTATAGGCTGATAATCAGAGCAGGTCATCGTGAAAGTAATGACGAAAAGGTTTCCAGATATATGAATGGCCTGAGATACAAAATTCAGGACAAGATGAGCATGATGACCATCTAAATGGTGGAATATGCTTATCAAATGGCTCTAAAGGTAGAAGAGAAGATGAGCCGAAAGTAGGGTCCAAGAGGTCGAGGAAGAAGTCAGCCCAGGGGCAAATCAATTGTCCAAGATAGAATTCAGAAGCCTAAATAATAATGGAAGAAACCTCAGACTCGAAATGAGAGAGGTGGAAGCTCACAATGAGGGAAATATACTGACCCGAGAGGAGAGTATGCTGATAATAACATGTTTCCTCGTACCAGAGGTAGAGGAAGAGGAAGAGGTGGAGTGATAAAATGCTTCACATACGGAAAGGTCAGACACAAGTATTATGAGTATCCATACAAAAATAAAGAAGGTGGAGAGGCTCACATTGCTGAAGCATAGAGGATAAATGTTGAAGCAGAGGATGTTGAAGGAGGAAGATCATTGATGATACGAAAATCTCTTTCAACGCCAGAGAAGGAGGTGGAGAGTTTAGTCCAAAGAAACAAACTTTTTCAGACTGCATGCAAAACCAAAGACAGGCTATGCAAAGTCATTGTGGACAGTGGTACCATAGATAATCTCGTTTCAACAAAGATGGTAGAGAAGTTGGAGCTGGAGATGATTGAACATCCAAGCCCATACAAAGTTTCATGGTTACAAAAAGGACATCAAGTAACTGTCACTAAACAGTGTTTAGTTGAATTTAAGATAGGAGGATATAACGATAAGATACTTTGTGATGTCATTCCCATGGATGTTTGACATTTATTGCTGGGTAGACCATGGCAATATGACATAAATGTGATTCATGATGGGAGAATGAACACATACACCCTAGAGAAGAATGGGAGAACTCACATGTTGCTTCCAATCAAAGATAAAGAGGTGAAACTTGAGGTGAGTAACACTGTACTTCTCATGAGTGGGAAGGAACTTCTTACAGAGGTTAAGAAGAAGGAGGAAACACAATTCATTGTGGTCAGGAAGCCAAAGATTGTTTTAACCAACACAAGGGTAGATGATTTACCAGAAGAGGTTCAGGAACTGCTAGAAGAGTTCGTTGACATAGTAGTGGAAAAACTACCTCGTTCATTGCCACCGATCAGAAGTGTGAGTCATCACATTGATCTCATACCAGGAGCTAGTCTACCAAACAAATCAGCATACAGATTGATACCGCAGGAGAATGAAGAGGTCAAAAGACAAGTCCAGTATTTTTTGGACAAAGGTTTGGTCAGAGAAATCTTGAGTCTGTGTGTTGTTCCGACAGTACTCAGTCCGAAGAAAGATAGAGGTTGGAGGATGTGTACTGACTCAAGGGAGATCAAAAAAATAACCATCAGGTATAGATTTCCATTGCCAAGAATGGATGATCTGATGGATTGCTTGAGTGGAGAAATTTTTTTTTTGAAGATTGATTTGAAAAGTGGATATCACCAGATTTGCATGAGAGAAGGTGATGAATGGAAGACATCATTCAAAACCAATGAAGGGTTACACGAATGGATTTTCATGCTGTTTGGTTTGAAAAATGCACCGAGTACTTTCATGAGATTGATGAATGAAGTCTTGAAGGATTTCATCGGAAAATTTGTTATCGTATATCTTGATGATATATTGATTTTCAACAAAACAGAAGCTGAGCATCTGAAACATTTGGCTACAGTAATAAAGAGGTTACAACAGGAGAAGCTGCTGATAAACATGAAGAAATCCTCATTCATGAAGACAGACCTCATTTATTTGGGGTTTCTTATTTCTGCAGATAAATTGAGGATGGATCTAGATAAGGTGGAGGTGATCAAGAATTGGCCGTCACCAAAGAATATCTTTGAGGTGAGAAGTTTTCACAGATTGGCTAGTTTCTACCAAAAATTCATTAGAAATTTCAGTGGAATTAGTGCACCGATGATGGACACAGTGAAGAAGAGACACAAGTCTTTTCACTGGAAAGAAGAGGGTGAGAAGAGTTTTAATTTGTTGAAGAGGAACATCACGGAACAACCAATTCTGGTGTTGCATGATTTCCAAAAGACATTTCAAGTGAAATGTGATGCAAGTGGATTTGCAATAGGGGCAGTCTTGAGCCAAGAAGATAGGCTGATAGCGTACTTCAGCGAAAAGCTGATTGAAGCCAAGATAAAATACTCCACTTATGACAAGGAGTTTTATGCTATCATTCAGGCATTGAAGAAATGGAGACATTACTTGATCCTGAAGGAGTTTTTCTTATACAATGACAATCATGCACTGCAATTTATGACTCAACAGGAAAAGTTGAATCAAAGACATGTAAAATGGGTTGAATATATGCAAAATTTCACTTTTGTGATTAAGCATATTTCTGGTACTGCTAACAAAGTTGTTGATGCTTTGAGCAGGAAGTGTTTTCTATTGCATGAGTTCAAAGTCAAAACATTGGGTTTTGATGATCTTAGGGACATGTACAGAGATGATACAGATTTTAAAGAGGTGTATGAAGCAGCTGAGAATCCAATTCTCAGAGATAGAAGCCAATGGGTAGAATACATGAACCAGGAAGGATTACTGTTTAAGGGTAATCAACTTTGTATTCCAAAAAGCTCCATGAGGGAGAATTTGTTGAAGGAGAAACACAATGGAGGATTGGTCGGACACTTCGGTCATGACTAGACATTCGCAAAGTTGAATGAATCATATTTTTGGCCAATAATGCGAGCAAAAGTTAAAATATTTGTGAACAGATGTAGGATTTGTCAGCATTTGAAAGGAAAGAGACAGAATGCAGGATTTTATCAACCGTTACCCATACCTGACAGGTCATGGGATGCAGTCAGCATGGACTTCATATTGGGGTTGCCAAGAACACAAAGAGGCTTTGACTTGATCTTTGTGGTGGTGGATAGATTTTTCAAAATGGAAAATTTTATTCCATGCCAGAAAATCAGTGACGCAGCTCACATTACGAATCTGTTTTTCAGAAGAGTAATTTGACTTCATGGCTTGCCTGGAAGCATAGTTTCGGATTGAGACACTAAGTTCGTAGGACACTTCTGGAGAACCTTATGGAAGAAGCTGGGAACAAACTTTTCATTTAGTTCATCTTATCATTCTCAGACGAATGGACAAACAGAAGTGTTGAACAGAAGTCTGGGAGACTTGCTAAGAAGCTTGGTGTTAGAACACCACAGCTAGTGGGACAACATATGTCCACAGGTGGAGTTTTCTTATAATGACTTAGTTTACAGAAGCATGGAGCAAAGTCTGTTTCAGATCGTCTATGGCATGTAGCCGAGAGGAATTTCTGAGTTGAGGGATTCATAACAGACTGCAACTAGGAGCGCTAGTGTAGAAGATTTCGCAGAGGCGATGAAGGAACTTCATAGCCAGGTGAAGGAACGATTGCAGAGGTCGAGTAAGGAATATAAGAAAAGAGAAGATGAGCACATAAGACAACTTCAATTTGAATTTGGGGATTTGATCCTCACACATTTGAGAAAGGAAAGGTTCACGAGAGGAACATATAATAAACTGAAAATGAAAAAAATCAGACCATGCAAGGTCTTGAAGAAATTTGGGGCAAATGCTTACGAAATTGAATTACCCGATGGGATCAGAGTTTCTCCGATATTCAATGTTTCATATTTTTACCCATATAAAACTGAAGAAGCAGGGACAGGAAATGAACAACCAAAGTTTCAGTGGCGAAAGCAGATGCCAGTTGCAGAAAAGCCGCAAATGGAGTCCATACTGGACAGAAGGGTCAGCAAGAAGACAAGGCGAAAGAAATACTTTGAGTATTTGGTCAAATGGAAAGGCCATCCAGTTGAATATTCCATCTTGGAAAATGAAGTAGAGATCCAAAAGCATGGACAGACCATGCACAAGCTCATGGACAGGAGCCCATGAAAATTTTCAAGCAAGGGAGTATGATGTAGGAGCATCTCAAGCGAGCCAGCGCGGAGATAAAAGACAGCTGGAAAATCACCCAGCGCAAATTTTGAAAATATTATGTAATGAAAATGAGATCATTAAACAAAGGGGACACTTGTATAATATAAACGAACCTTGAGCAATCCGCTCTCATCCTTAGTAGGTACAAGGCATTTATAATAGTGAATGCAAGTAGATAGAATTTAATGCGTAGATTAGATAGCTTATAATGAAAGAGGGAAATGGGATATAAACACCCTCATTGTGTATTGTAATGAGGAATGATTATGTCAATTGAGAGCATAGAGCATAGAAGAGAAGAAGTAGAGAGTTTCATAGACGAATTCCATGTACAGAAGTTCTGGATTAATAAAAAAAGCTTTGATTCACATTCATGGTGTTGTGATACTCTCTGTGTATGTATTGTTGAATGTTATTCTTATGAATGTTTTACTCTTTCTGTCATGCATTTGTTGTTTATTCCATGTACGAATGATTTCCTATTAAATGTTTGAAATCTGAGAGAGAGAAAGAGTAAGGGAAATGAGTTTCAATTGTTTCTCTATCTGAGCAAGAGTTCCTGCAAGGAGTGCAGTTGAATTGTCCGCAAGGAGTGCGTTGAAAAAGGGTTTAGAGGTTTGTCTCTGAAAGCTCAGATAAGATATCTTTTGTTCTCATTCCCTCAGAAGTGAAACTAGGCACAAGAGCCGTGCAAGTGTTAGGACCACACAATGTACCTTTTTGCCCATACTTTTTACCATTATTATACCCTTGATCACCTGTATTTAGACTCATACTACCACTTCATCTGATCATTCCAAGGTATACAACGTCCTTTCTCATTACTATATGCTTAATTTGTTTTGCATAATATTTTACATCACTTTTGTACTTAACCATTGATTAGACTGCAGAATAGCATTTGAAGCCTATTGTTGAAACACAATCCAGGAGACAGATGCTGAAACACAGAGCTGTTACACAGTCCGAGGTCCCTTCTGCTGAAACAAAGTCTAGGTCGCAGATGCTGAAACACGGAGCTGTTACACAGTCCGAGGTCCCTGTTGCTGAAACACAGTCCGAGGTCCCTGTTGCTGAAACACAGTCCGAGGCCCCTGATGTTGCAACACAGAACTGTCATATAGTCCGTAGTCGCAGAGGCTGAGACACAGAGCTGCTACAAAGTTTAGAGCTACAGATGTTGAAACAAAGAGGAGACCGCCAGAACCAACGATGCTGAAACACAAAGGAGACCGCCAGAACCAACGATGTTGAAACACAAGGAAGTCGTCATAGTTAGCTGTCAAGGCCGACACAGTCAAGAGCGCAATTCACGTGGATGAAACAACCCGTGAATTGCGATGATGAAACATCATCGGCAACTATGAGAAGAAGATGTTACTCCAGTTGTAACAACAATACCACATCCAGCTCCTGTAATAGCATTTCTGTTGCGTGAGACCAGGACATCCTGCTCTGGTTTAGAAAGAAGATCCGATTCAGATATACATTGTAATTTTTGATATATTGCATCGAGGAGGTTCCCTCTTTAAATAAGGGGAATTCTTCATTCGAGCATCCAAGTTTTATGTATTGAAAAGCTTCAGAGAGAGGGACGTGTACTTCATTCTCAGACTGTAACATGACATTTTGATTAATGAATAGAAGACTTCTTTGATTATCTCCTTCTAGCTTTCCCGTTTCAGGGGAATCTTGTGAGAAGGGAGGGCCCACCTTCTTCACAAGATTCACCCGTTAGTTATAGAGTGTGTTCTCTGTTTATGTGTGTTTAATTTTCATATGCCTAAACACTGTTTTTAATGAATTCCGCTTTGCTGCAACACTACTGACTTTGTCTTAGTTTATTGAATGAATTTCGTAATATTTTGTTAGCAATCTTGTGTGATGATTTTATGAGGCTAGCCAGAGACTAGGTTAAAGGTTCCTGCTCAGACAGGAAGGAATCAGAAAATCCTGTCCTCTGTAGATTTCTTTTACTGCTGCAAGTTTGATTAGCCAGAGACTGGGTCAAGGGTTCCTGCTCAGACAGGAAGGAATCAGAACATCCTGTCCTCTGTATATTTCTTTTACTTCTACAAGTATGATTAGCCAGAGACTGGGTTAAGGGTTCCTGCTCATACAGGAAGGAATCAGAACATCCTGTCTTCTGTAGATTCCATTTACTGCTGCAAGTTTGTTAGCAAGAGGTTGGGTTAAGGGTTCCTTCTCAGACAGGAAGGAATCAGAACATCCTGTCCTCTGTAGAATTTATTTATTCCTGTAAGTGTGCTAGCCAGAGGCTGGGTTAAGGGTCCCTGCTCAGACAGGAAGGGATTAGATCATCCTGCTCTCTGTATTTCACAAAGTGTGCTAACAGAAATAGGGCTTAAGGTTCATGCTTAGAAAGGAAGGGACTAATTGGTCTTGTTCTCTGCTAGATAGAGTTATCTTTTTCTGCATTACTGTTTTCATGAAAGAGTTTCAGCATTGAAGTCTCTGTTTGAGAGCAAGGGTCCTGTCCTCTAATTGCAGAGTAATGTTCTTTCCTGTTGCAAGTATTATTTTAATGTAATCCAGGATTCTTAGATTAATCTTTAATTTCTGCAATAGGGAAGTTGCTTTCCTGTGATTTAATTCAGAACTTCAACAAGTGTGATTAGTATAGCTTCTGTTACTACAACTGAAAGTTGCTTTTGGAATTGAGCATATATAGTGCATGGTTATCTTTGAAATAAAAAGACTTCCCTGGGTTGATAATTTATGTTTCACTTGGTTGTTTGAATTCAACTAAGCAATTATAGCGACCAACATTTTGGCACCGTTGCCGGGGAAGATAGCTATAGATTTCAAAAGCACTTATGATTTTTTTCTTTAGATAAAAAGATTGCATGAAAACCCCCAAAGATACTAACCCTACAGGTGGGAAGGGAAAAGGAAAATGAGGAAGGAAGACTTACATCAACGAAATCCTATCAAAGTCTGAATCTGTTGCTCAATGACCAAACTTTCGAAGACAAAACTCCCAACCTTCATTCCAAGCAGCTTTTGGAATAGGGAAAGAAGTTTGGAGTCCATAGACAGTCCAAAAGCCAGTAGGAGACATTGAGGACAGAGCAAGTGCGGCAGGGGAGCAGGCAGAAGAAAACATGGATGAGTATAATGAACAATTGCATCATGAAGAGCAGGTAGATCCTGAAGGAGAGGTAAAATATGAAAATTATTTTTCTACATTAGGATTTCCTATTGGCGATCTCCTTAGGGGAGCAACCCCCATGAAAAATATTCCACTTTTAGCATTGCCTAATTTTCATGGTTTATCTTCAGAGGATCCTGATGAATTTCTGTTTGAGTTTGATATATTATGTAGAAGCTATGATTACATCTCTAATGCTCAGAAACTAAAGTTATTTCCAGCAACACTAAAAGGGAATGCACTAAGATGGTTTATGAGTCTTGGAGGCCATGTGACCACGACATGGGACCAAATGAAGAAAAAATTCTTGAACAAATACCAGGACTACTACCGAACGAGAGAAAAGAGGGAGTTGCTATTCAAAATGATGCAGAAGGAAGATGAGAATCTAGAAGACTTTGTAGAGAGGCTACAATACAATCTACAAAGATCCAGTCATCCCAATGTAAGTAAGGATATTCTCAAAACTATTTTATTAAAAGGGGTAAGGGATGACTCTCTGGATATGCTAAACATGCCTGGAAAAGGGGACATATCCAAGGAATCATATGATGAAATTGTCAATTTATGCAAAATATGTTCAAGGGGAGCTTCAAGAAATAAATTAAACAACAGGGACACTACATTTTCTAGAGTCCAAAAATCAGCCAGCGGGGGAGCAACAAGAGCTGAGATAGGTAATTTGCTTGAAGATTTTAAAACTGAGATGTTAAGCTCTTTTTCCTTTCAAATGGATACCTTGCATTTTAAGAAAAAGAAAGCAGAAGTAGAAGCAGCCCTGTCTATCTTTTTTCCTCAATGCAGAGATAAGCACCCAAAAAGAGAATGTCCACTGGACAAAAATCCATTCTGCACTATCTGCGACAAAGATCATGATACCCAAAATTGTCCATCTTTACCAGGGATTAAGGCAGCATTACAACCAACGGACGAAGAAGCTAAATCCGTCTATCTGATGACACAAAGGAGACAATGGCAACCGCGAGGACAAGGTATGAACTCTAACATGCCATTTAATCGTTGGAATAATTATTCTGCTTATAATCAAATGAGTTACCCCCCCTTCAATCAGATGCAATATACTAATCAAATGAACTACCCATCCATGCAACAAACTTACCCACCCATGCAACAAATGTACCCACCCATGAAACAAAATAACCCACCCTTTGTTGATCCCTTAATATGGACCTCTTGGCCTCCACAACAACAACAGCCATATCAGAATCAGTGGAATCAAAATTGGAGAGGAAAACAAGCCCCCTTTCAAAATCAATTACCTCAACTCCCACAACCACTCTCCTTAACAGCAGGTACTCCTCCAATTAACCAAACAATAAGACCCCAACTACCTATACAACCTAACCCTAACCCGAACAATAAAGTTGTCCAGTGCATTGATATTTATAATCAGCCTACACTTTCTATTCTCCCGGCACAATGCAACGATATTCACCTTCGATTTGGAAGAATAGTGGAGCCTGCAATAGCTGATGTTACCTCTTCTAATAAAGAGGAAACAAAAGAGCATGATGTACCTGAAAAGGTGCAATCATCCTCTAACAATGATGCTGAAACAACAACACCACCATTTCCTGAATGCCTAGCCTTAACTAAAACGCCTGAACCACCAGCCTTTAATCTCCTAGGGGAACTATAGAATTTATATGTTAAAATTGCCCTACTTCAAGCACTCTGAGACGTACCAATCTATGCTAGGACAATGCGAGACATCTATGTCAAAAAGCCTGGTAGGAAAACTAAGGATCCCCTTACAGTTCATGTTATGGGAGACCTGTCTGCACTTATGTCAGGAAAAACTCCTCCAGTTAAATATGGTGATTCTGGCCACCCTACCGTTACTGTACAAGTTGGAAAAACCATAATCCCTCAAGTCCTAGTAGACCTTGGTGCAACCATCAATATCATGACTTTAGAGACTTTACAACTGCTACAATTACAAGATGAAGTCAGAGAGACCCCTACTATCCTAGAATTGGCTGATCGATCCACAATTAAACCAGAAGGTGTCATTGAAGACCTCAGTATCTCTGTGGAATCTTGGAATTACCCAGTTGACTTTACATTATTTCAACCCAAAACAAAGTTGGGGGGCCACCCTCTAATTCTGGGTAGACCTTGGCTATCCACAACAGATGCTTTCATCAGCTGTCGATCAGGGTCAATGACAATCTCAAACGGTTATGAAACTAAGAAGCTTACACTTTATCTTCATGCTACACCCCTGGCTAACAATGATAATTCCGTATGGGTAGATTTCGAGGATCAACCTACTCAACCTCTTTTGACTATCGGACAAGCTTTAAGTTTAAAAGACTCTACTGAGGATGAAATTATCAATAATTTTATTTGTGAGCCATCCTCTGTTTCTCCAGAAATTCATAATCAATTAACTGCACTGTTGGAGTCTGATAACCAAGAAAACTTCAATTCAGCAAGCCCGCCCTAAACACCTAAAACCATCTCCTCCAAAAGCATACTGGTCGAAATTGAACCTGGCAAAACATTAAATATAAACCCTCACTTGACAGATGCCGAAACACAACAGTTAATGAAGTTACTTCAAGAAAATAAACAGGCATTTGCATGGGATTACACAGACATGAAAGGAATCTCTCATGAATTATGTACTCATAGAATATATATTAAGGAAGATTGTCGACCAATCTGTCAACCCCAGCGACGAATGAACCCAAATTTGAGAGAAATTCTCAAGGAAGAACTTCAAAAACTGCTCAACGCAGGGTTTATCTATCCCATATCAGACAGTGAATGGGTGTCCCCGTTGGTAATAGTCCCTAAGAAGAATGGGAAATGGAGAGTATGTGTGGATTATAGAGCTTTAAACAAAACCACTCAGAAAGATCACTTTCCATTACCATTCATTGATCAAGTGTTAGATAATTTGGCAGGGAAGAAATTCTTTTCATTTTTGGATGGTTTCAGTGGGTACAACCAGATTAAAATTGCACCTCAAGATCAAGATAAAACCACCTTTACTAGCCCTTGGGGAACCTTTGCTTATAGAGTCCTTCCATTTGGACTATGTAATGCACCAACAACTTTTCAAAGGGAAGTCTTAGGAATTTTCTCTGATATGCTTAATGACTCTATGGAAATTTTTATGGATGACTTTACTCCTTATGGTGTTTCTTTTCAGGAAGCAATGGAAAATCTTGAGAAGGTACTTAAATGATGCATACAAGCCCAACTCTCCTTAAGCACAGAAAAATGCCATATGATGATGAGTGAAGGGATAGTGCTTGGACGTTTTATCTCATCTCAAGGAATCCAGGTAGACCCATCCAAAATACAAGTCATTAAGGATCTTCCTACTCCCAAAACCCAAACATAGGTAAGAAGCTTTCTAGGACATGCTGGATACTACAGAAGATTTATTAAGAACTTTTCCAAAATAGCTTCCCCCCTGTTTGTTTTGCTGATGAAAAGTGATGAATTCAAATGGACTAATTTCTGTCAAGAAGCATTTAACACACTTAAACATCAGTTATCTATAGCTCCTATCCTTAGAGGACCTGATTGGACACTTCCCTTTCACATATCCTATGATGCTTCAGACACTGCTATAGGAGCTGTCTTGGGACAGGAAGAAGATCACCTCCCTTATGCTATATATTTCATCAGCAAAAATATGACCCCTGCTGAACTTAATTATACAGTCACCGAGAAGGAATTCTTAGCAGTAATTT
>ML802224.1:91616-107958 GCA_009831015.1 Picea engelmannii
GTAATGCGTCCACTTGGTACTTTTCCCAACAGCCTCATACTATAGTGTCTTGGGAAAAGTTTGAGTCATGCTTTTTGGAAAAATTCGGAGATGGCAAACCTCCGGAAGTCTTAGTCATGGATCTTTCAAACTTAAAAATGAACACAAAAGAAAAAGTCAAAGATTTTAATCAAATATTTTTAACACTTAAAAATCGAGTCCCTGCAGACTCTATGCCTGCAGAGAGTCTTGTAATAGCTTACTACACTAAAGCTCTACATCAAAATATAGCTATTTGGGTTAAAAGATCTAAAAAGGCCACGTTGTTAGAAGCCTTTGAAGAGGCTACTCAGATTGAAAAAGACATTCTTAGTCTTAAGGATTCTTCTAGCAACGAAACTGAGACTGTTTCTTCTTCCAAAAAGAAGATTGAAATTCTCCCCATACCTACACAAAACAAAACACAATCTGAAAACTATGATTTGGAAAATTTAACCAAATCTGTACAAAAATTATCTAATCAAGTTATAGATTTAAAAAGGTCGACTGAGGAAGCCTCTTCGAGCAAAGGACCCTACAAACCTCCTTTCCGAAAGCCTTTTCCTCCAAACCGGCCTAATCCAAACCCTGAAGGCTTGAACCTAGAAAGTTTGCAATGTGCTCTCCAGACAATTCTAGGAGCCCAAGATGACTTGATCCCTCCTGAAATTCCTTAAGAGGAAGTCGAGCAGGAAACAACTCAAGAAGATGAGTCTTCTCCAAATATCCTTGGACATTTCTCGGATAGTATCTTTCAAGCCAACTTCGAGACTGTTCACCCTTATAACACTAGGAGTAAGACATCAAGTAAACCTCCTGTCGAGAATACTACAACTTCCCCCCCAAAGCCATCTAAATCAGTAGAAACTAAACAAATTTATGCTAGCCCTAAATTAGATTATGATGTTGTTGAAGATCTTAAAAAATTACGGGCTAACATTTCTATTTATGAGTTGTTGAAATTTCCATTTTTGTTACAAAAGATGTTGCAAAATATTTTAGACAAGGGCAAGAATGGTAATTCAAACGGTAATAAGGTTGTGCAAAGAAAAGTTCCGTAGAAGACTTCCACAAAAAATAATCCTGATCCTCAACATAAAGGAAGCCTTCCTGTAACTCCTGTAAATAATGTTAATAATGTAAATAATACAAATAATGTAGATAAAGTAGCATTAGAAAATGCGAGTAAGAAATCACAAGCTACATCTCTAAATACTCGCAAGAATGTACCTCCTTTTCTTTTAACTTTCGAAATCTTCAACAGAAATGTGCATAATTGTATGGTTGACTCAGGAGCATCATCAAATGTGATGCCTTGGTCAGTTTGCCAAAAGATTAATGCTGAAGTAGAACCATCTTCTTTGAAAATCATACAGCTTGATCAAACAGATGTTAAAGTTATAGGCGAACTGAAAAATGTATTGATCAGATTATCGTCTAACCCAAAGGTTCATCAAGTGATTGATATAATTGTGGTGGATATTCCAGAAGTGTATGGTATGTTTTTTAGCAGGGACTGGTCGGAGCAGCTACATGGTTACTTCGCAATAGAATGGTCTCACTTATGGCTTCCAGAAAATGGTAAGCCCAACAAAATCAGGGTGAATCGTGAGCGCTACCTCAAGTTCATGGTAACAGACTTGAATGACCCCAATGAACCATATACACCTCCGGCTGATTCACCTGAAGTCCAAGGGATGGACACCTTCTTCGGAAATTTCATGGCTAAAGTTTTACCTATCGACAATTCGCAATAGCAATCTGAGATCATAGCATGTACGCAACCAACAGCCTCTATCCAACAGTCCTATGAGCCCGATGAAAATCAAATTTGGTCTTTATATTTCGATGGTTCCAAGTCTAAAGAAGGAGCTGGTGCAGGCTGCATCATTGTCGATTCGGCAGGTAACAAAACATTATTAGCTTGTAGATTAGAATTTTAATGTACTAACAATATTATAGAATATGAGGCTTTATTACAAGGTCTCAGAAAAGCCTTGGACATGCACATTCAAAATCTAATTGTATTCGGCGACTCTGAGATAGTAGTCAGGCAGGTGAGAAATTCTATACATTGTCTTTCCCCGCATCTCAAATGTTACCAGTCCGAGGTATGGAGTTTAATAAACAAATTTTCTGCTTTTAATATAAATTCCATCCCTAGATTAAACAATGCCAAAACAGATCTACTCGCTAATGTTGCCTCTAAACGTCTTCCTGCAGAAGGCTTATCTCCAAACGCATTCTCTGTGGAGCTATTGTTTCGACCATCTATTCCTAACAATATCACAAACTGAAGAGTGTTTGATGATGATCAGCAAATCATTAACTTTCTGCACATGGAGGAAACCTTTCAAGGTGCTGTGATAGATGAACAAACACACGACAACAATTTGCATGACTTTACGGTAATACCTAATCCGAAACCTCCTGAAGCTCTATCGGACATGGTAAATTCCATACCCAAATCTGTTGTTAGACTAGAAAAGTTTTATGATTTTGAAGATAAATTTAAAAAGACGGTCAATTGTAAAACCAACAGTTCCTCGTTGTCTTATGAAAAAGTCAATTTAGGAACTAGTGAAAATCCTCAGTGTATCAACTTAGGCTTGGGATGTTCTAGACAAGAAAAATCTGCTTTTGTTAAATTATTTAAATAATTCAAGGATGTATTTGCTTGGACTTACGATGATCTTAAAACATTTGATCCTAATATTATACAGCATGTCATCCCGATGAAGCCCCAAACCTTGCCCTTCCAACAGAAACTGAGGAAAATGCATCCTAAACTGGAACCGACCGTACAAAAAGAATTGAATAAACTCCTAAGTGCTAAAATAATTTTTCTTGTTAGACACACTCAATGGGTATCCAACCTCGTCCCAGTGCAAAAAAAAATGGAGAAATTCGACTTTGTGTCGATTTCTAGAACCTCAACAAAGCGTCTGATAAAGATAATTATCCTATCCCTCCCATGGAACAGATTCTTCAACAAGTATCTGGTTCCAAGAGGCTATCTTTACTAGATGGTTTCTTTGGATACAACCAAGTCTTGATGTCTCCATAAGACCAATTAAAAACTACCTTTCGTACCCCGTGGGGCACTTATGCTTATCGAAAAATGCCCTTTGGATTGATTAATTCTGGTGCTACCTTTCAGAGAGCAATGGACATTTCTTATAGAGGTTTGATCAATCACTCCATAGTAGTCTACTTAGATGATGTGACCATTTATTCTAAAAACAAAGACGATCATCTAGCTCACTTACGAGCCGTTCTGCTACGATGTCGTAAATACGTCATCTCTTTAAACCCCAAGAAGTCCATCTTTGCAGTAGAACAAGGTAAACTACTAGGATTCATTCTGTCTAGTGATGGAATGATTATTGACCCCGAGAGGACCCAAGTCATCCCTAAACTTCCCCCACCTACCTCCAAAAAATCCATCCAGTCTTTCCTAGGCCAGATTAATTTTGTTAGAAGATTTGTCCCCAGTTTCTCCGAAATGGTCAGGCCTCTCCAAAACTTGATTAAGAAAGACAACCAATATCACTGGGGACCCACTGAAAACCAAGCTTTCAATGCTATAAAGAAGGCCATAATAGAATCTCCATCTCTCATGAGCCCTGACTTCTCTCAAGATTTTACACTCTATACTTTTGCCTCTGACCGTTCCTATGCCGCAGTCTTAACTCAAAAGAATTCCGAGAACAACGAAGTACCCATCGCCTTTATGAGCTCTTCTTTCAAAGGTGCTGAACTTAACTACCCAACGGTCGATCAGCAAGCCTACGTTGTCTTCAAGGTAGTTAAGCATTTCCGATCTTATATTTTGAAGTCAAGGACGAAGGTCATTGTCCCTTACCCTGTCGTAAGGAACTTGTTAGTGCAAAAGAGTTAGGAGAGAAAAGAGCCAACTGGGTCACCTCCTTGCAGGAGTATGACTTAGAAATCACTCCAGCTCAGATCGTGAGAGGCCAAGGGTTGTGTAAGTTGGTAGTTGATTCAGAAAATGAACAACAAGAAGATAGTGATACATCAGACCTAGAACAACGTGATCAAAGTTTGATTTGTTGCGCACAAAACCTCGTAAGTCCTTGGTACGATGATATTATACATTGTCTTCAACATGGATCAGCACCCCGTCACCTTGACCCTGCCAAGAGAAGAGTGTTGATACTAAAGTCCACCTCCTTTCATCTAGTTAACGGTATATTGTTTCGTCAGAATTTTGATGGCATACTGATGCGTTGTCTTGAAAAAGACGAAGCAGAAAGAGTCTTTCTTGAGTTGCATGCAGGAGAAGCTGGTGGTCACTTCGGTGGTGATACCACTGCTCATAAAGTTTTAAGAGCCAGTTATTACTGGCCAACACTTTTTAGAGACGCCCACGCCTTATGCCGTAATGTATTATTTGTCAGAAAGCGTCAAGGCGATTGCGAAAACCAGCCTTCCGCTTGCAACCTGTTTCAGTCGATTCTCCTTTCCAGCAATGGGGCCTTGATATCATTGGTCCTATTAACCCTCCATCCTCACAACAGCACAAATATATTGTGACAACCACTGATTACTTTACTCGATGGTCTGAAGCCACCACGCTAAGAACTGCTAACACAAGTCAGGTGATCGCTTTTCTAAACTCGAATATCATCACCCATTTTGGTATCCCTGATTGTCTGGTCTTTGATAACACTTCATACTTTTCCTCTCTTGATATGAGTGAGTTCTCCTTAGAAAAAGGAATAAAGCTGAAGTATTCTGCCAGTTATTACCCCCAGGGTAACGGCTTGGCAGAATCAACCAACAAGAACTTGATCAAGATTATCAAGAGAACCGTGGCTGAAAATCAAAAGAACTGGCACAACGCACTGCTGAAATCACTATGGGCTGATAGGGTAACACCCAAAGCTGCTATAGGCAATTCCCCCTTTTTTCTCGTTTATGGCAGGGAAGCCATTTTGCCACCTCATATTCTTCTTCCTTCGCTCCAATTGTCACAAAAAGTTCAAGAAGAAGATTGTCCCCCTTTAGAAAGCTTTATTAACACTTTGATGAAGTTAGAAGAAGTAAGAACCCAAGCTAAGCATAAACTAGATCAACATCAACAACTGATTAAAAGCTGGTTCGATTCTAATTCTGCTTCTGATAGAAATTTTGAAGTAGGCGATCTCGTCTTAAAGTGGGACAAACCACACGAAGGGAAGGGTGAACACACCAAGTTTCAAAATTTGTGGCTTGGGCCATTTTTGATTGATGAAAAGTTGGGTCCTAGTTCCTTTCATTTGAAGAATCTTGAAGGGAAGCTTGACACCTACCCGGTGAATGGCCAAGCCCTGAAAAGATACTTTGCTTAATTTTTATCCTTGTATATTATGTAAATATTTCCTTTTGTTTTATTTTCGTTTCTGGTTTTGACTTGAATGATCATTTTTGTGTGTTTTGAAACATATGCATGCCTGTGCTCTGAGACATTCAGACAAAGACCATAAGAAAATCTCTTTGCTGAAATAACTTCTGAGAAATTGTACAAACATCAGTGACATATTTCTAAAATCGATATTCACGTTGGAAAATTTTGTTTGAAAGAGTTTACTAAATTCAATCTCTGAGTGAAGTTTGTCATGATCATCTTTATCTTTTCACGCTGTCCCTTTTCCGTAAAGGAATGACTCAGAAGGATGTCTCCCCGTCATAGCAAGTTGTTTTAGAAATAAAACATTTTCGGAGCTGAATAAAGGACAGTACTAAAAAAAATTCTGATGAGGTCTAAAAATATGAGAAAATGTCAAGATTTTTCAGCGTCACCCCACTCAGCTATCTATAAAAGAAAAACAAAATAAAAATATTAATAAGAGCTGTGGGAAGTGTTTGTAAACCCGTCGGGATATTGAACAAGTCCGCTGACAGCGGGTAAATGCAAGCATGGCGCCAAGACAACTTCGTCGGGGTACTGAACAGGCCTGCTGGCAGCGAAGCACTGTCGGGTAAATGAAAATCTGTAAAATTATAAGAAACCTCTTTTAGAGTCCTTTATTCTAATCTAGAACTTCTTGACAGGATACAGACGTCCGAGTGGGTTAAATGGCAACCCTATCGAGGCTATGGACACCTGTTGGCAGCAGTGGCCATGCCAACAGTATTGAATATTTTATCATAAAAATCATGACTCGTTGATCTTAAGATTGTTTTTGGTTTGCATCTTTTAAAACATCGCTGGAAAAGATGGTAAAGGATGATGTTTGTATGGTTTTCTGGTTGTTGTCTTTGAGTTGAAATTTTCTTTGACGTGATAATCTGAGATTTTTTCTTTCAATAGAGATAACTGCTTCTCCCAGTATGTCGCCATTGTTGGCAGCCAATTTAATTTTTTCAATTGCCCTATAAGCTGCCTACACCTATTGTCTCCTAAACGACAAGTCATCGTCACATGTTGCAACTAGACATTTGTTTCATTTCTTGCGACATTTGCAAATTAGTTTCGATTCAGTTTCATGATTGAAAGCGTGAAAACTCCTCCATCGTTATTTGGACTGTCGTAGTCTTTTATTGATATTCTGAAGGGCACTTTACCATTGGTTTATCATATGGCTACAAAGATTTCTTTCAAACTATGTCCATTTATATACTCTTACTTTGATTGCGCATTTTGATTTTATTTGATTAATAAGCCATTGAGCACGCAAATTTATTGGTTACATTTGATTCTATAAGGGTCATGATTGATTTTGGTTTTATATTGATGATCCTTATTGTTATGAGCTCTTGACTTATCGATTTTATGAGATCTTTTGTTATAATATTTAAAAAAAAACTTCAAATCAAAACATTTCACTATGCAACAAGCGCATTGGTAATATTATGAGTTTGATGGAAATAGCTTGAAGTTATACAATGGTGCATTGGTTAACTTTGGGTTTTGATTGAATGATTTTAAGTTATGCAATGACTCATTGATATAATATATGGTATTGGTATGGAAAGTTGATACAATGATCCACCGCCCAAAGTGTCGGGTTGGCCGATTCATATGGTTTAAATGATATTATGGTAAATGGAACAGCACTGTACTGTGCCATTATTATCTTTCATGGTGGTGGTAATCCCACCACCTTCTCACGCATACAATTAATCCATTCCCCTTTGAGCGATGCAGCTGTTAGCCATAACGATTTTCGACCTTGTGTATTGTATTGTTCAATTCAAACCCTACTATGCACACAAGCCATGGCTCCAGTCGTAAGGGCCGAGCCCAATGGTTGCCAAGCACTGCTCATGTTTGATGGCGCTTATAGCGACCTGGAGAAATTCGGATGGCTCCCGTTCATAAGAAAATTCGATGGTTTTAACCCTAGCGTGGCTCGACAATTTGCGTTAACCTTAAATGGCTGCCGAGCCAAGGTTGGGGATGTGAAACTAGACATTAATGAGCAATTTCTTAGCTTGGCTACCATTTTTCCTGCTACAGGACAGGAGTGGTCAAAAAATTGTAAAGTGGAAGATGTCCCTTGGACATTTCTCTTCCAGTCTCGAATGGTGAGCTCCTGTGACAAAGGATTGCCTGCAAATATGTTAAAGCAATGCTGGCATGACCTGCTAATGATAACGAAGCAATTCATTACTTGCGAGGGTAGGTACAGGTTCGTTTCTTGTATCACCTTCGTCTATTGATTGTTTTTATAGGCTACGAGCTTAATATGCCTCACTACCTGCATAAAAGTCTGTTTAAGATGGCTAAAAGGTACAAACGCAAAGAGGCCGATACCAGCCTCTTCCATTTTGGGTTAATTAAAATGATTATGGTTTATGAGTTGGGGTTACGCCGTGACTGTTGGGGTGATTTTCTCAGTCATAATAACTTTGAAGACTCAAGCCCACCACAGGTTGATAAACCTGTGGTGAGTGAAAGCAAGCCTGTCACCCCTGTGTCTTACAACGTTTTGCTACCCAAACCTCTACCTGACTCACCTATGAACTTGCCCATGTCTGTGACCAAACAGGTCGAAATTGCTAAACCCGTAGCCAAAAATCCTAAAGCTAAAACTGGTGCTAATTCTAAAGGCAAGAAAAACGCTCGATTAATCTCTCGCATGGCAAGAAATAAACCGAGACCCCCTGTCAAACCTGAGCCTATTGTGGTCAGTGAAGATTCTAATTCAGAGATTGAACGTTTCCTTGCAAACGAGTATCCCTACTCAGAAGTTCTGTGTGACAAACCTTCTTACGATTTTGTCAAAAACCTACAACCTTGTTTGCGGGATGATCCCAATTTTCCAGGCATTGAAATGGCTCGTGGAACCCTCGGTGACTCGTCGAAACCCTCTCCTTCTCAACCAGCTGTTCCACCATGCAATTAATGTGGCTTATGGTTGGAAAGATACTACCTAGATGTGCCAATGTTGCAATCCAGAATTCATGCTCTGGAGGATCAAGTGGCAAAACTCACCAGTCAGAATGCGAAGGTGCAACCCACTGACAAGAAGCAGCGAACAACAGGTTCAATTCTGTTTAAGAATGTCGAGTCGACTACGGAAATCGTCAATTCGAAATTGGCATAGCCTGAGCAACCTCGTTGGTATGACTTTCACCCATTTATATGACATATTCATAAACTATGTGTACATCATTGACCTACTCTGTCACACAAGCATGCACTGTTGTATATAATTTTGCTTTGATAAATCAATTTTCATTATCGTTAAGTTTTAATTGGATTTGATGTTGATTCTATTAATCATAATGTGGATTTGATTGTTTTAAATTGGTTGCAATTGAATGTTCTGTTGCATCTATTATAGACACAAGCTGTTTCGCATTTCAAATTTTGGAACACGATCTATGTTTTGATCTGAATTGGTTATGATGCACATGATGGGTAAACTATGGTTATCTGTTACAATTTTATTTACATATGACTTTGACCAACTTGGATATGGTTTGGATTATGTTTAAAAAAGGTCTTGTTTTATATTTACCCAAATCGTGAAGTGATACAAATCATAACATTCATACAAGTCCTAGCCAGTCAATTCGTTGTGGCCAGTCGACCCTGTTCTCTTTTGAATTGGAATGACAATGGATATTTAGTTACGAATAGATTTGTAAAACAGAAATGATCATGCCCAGGATGATGAGTTGTTCTATATTTGACTCAAACCCAATTTTATTTGATTGTTTCCCAGCTTATGGTTATCACTGCTATTGTTGGATCTTGACTATGTAACACTCAGCAATCGAAATCTATGGCGACTTTTGGTTGATGCTGTTACACATGTTTCGTTTTGACTATATCGTAACAGCCTTCCCATATTGGTATTTGATTACAACAGAATGAATCTTATGCATAATCTCTACAGCCTGCCTATCTTTAATGTTGATTGAAATGACATGAACTTTATGTATATTGTTACAGCTGTAACAAATATATTTTGTGTTCAATGGTATCAATTATAATTATGTTGTGGCATATCATATATTATATGATTACGATTATGTTCGATTATGGTTGTATTGATTACGATTACATCGTATCTCATATGACTTGATTTACTGCTTAATTTCGTTTGATACGAAACAGGCCTCTCAAAGTTTGGCCATGTTTTATGGTAACTGAAAACAGAGCATTCTTTACTCTGTTTCGATTGCATTCATTTTTATATTGTTTAATTTGAATGATAATTTCAATTGAATCATTAGTAATTCATTTTTTAATGATTATTAAAAGATGATTGGATTTGATTTCATTTGATTGCTATCTGGTCCTGTATGCTATTTTTGACTAGCTACAGAATCAGATGATTCTGTAGCTAAGTCTGTGGAATCAATTTTTTATTCTTTTCTTAATGAAATATCTTTCTAATTTGATATTTGTGTTCTATTGCAGGTAAATTCGAATTGGCAGTAGATATGATGAGCAGTTAGGGGATGTTTTCCAGACTTCACTTGCATTTTATTTTCTTAGTTTAGGTGATTTTGGGATATCTCCCAGATTATGTAAAACTATTTGATATTATCCACAAGGAGGTTTTTACCTTGTGTAAAGACTTATATATACTTATGATTTTTGTAATAATGAGATCCTCATTCGTGGGAGAACAAGGATATGGAGTTATAATACAGACTGAAGAAAAATTTGGTGTTTTGTCACAGCTTTATCTTCTCAATATATCAACATTTTGTTTTATGTTGTGTATATCAGTTTGTTTATGGTTTATGACTACTTTAGCTATCTAAATCATGTGCAAATGATATAATTTTAATCATTTTCATCCATATCTTGTCTCTTCCAAATAGATAAAAGAAATAACAATTGTTAATTCAGTTTGTGAATGACACTTTTATCTTCTTCATAAATTGAGTTGTTTTATATAAGTTTTTTGCATAATAGGTTTCTCTTATTGCAGGAATTTATAATCATGAGATTGTTATGATTTTCTTTTATGTCTTGTTTGTCCTGTAAATTACTTCAAGGAGCATCACAGCCGATCGTTTACGAAAAGCTCAAGGACTTAACGGTGCAAGTTTCCCTCCTCCAACCAACTTAAGAAGTCATGTTACACAGGGCAGATTTGGAGCATTTCCAGGTCAATTAGTCTTCCGCTTACTGTTTTCATTAAGTAGTTTAATTCATGTATAAGTTTAATTAGATTTATATTAGATCGTTTAATTTCAGTTAGTTTACTTTCTTATTCATAAATCATAAAATCAAAAAGAGTTATCCTTCGTTGTTTTGGGACAGCAAGTACATCAGTTTCACAGGTTTTATTCAAATCCGTAGATTGTATGCAATGTATATTTGTGAATAAATTGTAATTAAATTAGTAATTAGATAGTTGATAATTAGTATTTTGTATATATAATAGTTAGTAGTTTATAGTTAGATTAGTGTATTTAGTTTAGTTTGTTTTATCAGTTTAGTGTATTTAGCTTAGTTTGTTTTATTAGTTTGAGTTAGTTTTATTTGTTTAGTTAGATTAGTTAGTTTAGATTAGTTTCCTCTTTGGTTTTCTTAGGAGACCTTAGAGTGGCCAATGGAGCCGTTAAACCCGTCAGGGTGGTTCATTCCAAACGGCTTGGGTTATTTAGACAACCCCGGACCGGTTCCACTCTCTCAATTGACGGACGGACAATTTCGCCCGTCAACAGGTCCCAGGGGGGGGCAGGTATGCCCCCCCCCGGTTACGTGCAACGTTCGGCAATAAGCAGTAGCCCGGGGCAGTGCCCCAAATTTCTTTTTGGCGGTTTTTGCTATTTTTAGCGGTTTTGTAAATTAATCCCAGATTAAGGGATTAGGGTTTTGGTATCTACAAAATACCTAAAAACGTTGTATATATTGTATGGTGAATGGTGAAATTTGATATAATGAATATAAGAAAGGCTTTCTCGGTTGAGGGTTTCTGGTATAAAATATCTGTGTACTTTGTGTATGATTTGAAAATAGTGGGTTGACTTTTATGCTATGCAAGCACCCTCTACTTCATTAAAATAAACTTTTTAGGAACTTGCTCAATGTGTTAAAATATGCAAGATAGATTATGTGCCAAGTTTATGCATCTTCTTTTAAATGTTCATGTGTGAGGAATTTTTCCTTTAAATGGTAAATATGTGTTTTAAATAAATACACAACAAACATGAATTGCAACAAATAAACCATCAAACTCACAACAATAACAAGATGATAAAGGAGTTCACCCCTCTCTGGGCTACATCTCCTTAAGCCTCCATCAATGGACTTGGCTCTTTGGGATTAATTTGTCAAAGATTCTTTTACAAGATTTTTCTCAACTCCAATGGAAATACTAACTGTACCATTGGGTTTATAATACATAAAAACCCCAAAAATGACTAATAGAACTCTGAAAACGGATCATGGCTCATCCGGGCATGACCTCTTCTACATGTGGCCTTGAGCTTCCCTGAGCTTCCTTGTGGAGAAAAGACCTTTAAAAGTCCTCAAATGGATCGAAAACCTATCCCAATGTGTTCATATCATAACAATTATCCAAAAATGACTATTCAGTCATAGACAATAGACTTGGGCTCATCTGAGCATGACCTCAATCAATGAGGGCTTCAAGCTTCCTAGAGCTTCCTAAAAATTAAATGGTAAAAAACCTACAAAATAAGTCTTCAAATGCCTTTGAAAATAGTTCCAATGTATTTAGAATGTCCAAAAACCCCTAGCTAGACTTTTTCGGCACCTCATTTGGCCAAAAAATGAAGAAGATAGGCCTCCTGCCATTTTCCTCCTTCAAGCTTGTTGTCTCTGGTTCACCAAAACGCACCTTTGTACGTCCAAACTAGCACACGTTCTCAATCTCATGCTAAAACCTAGCACCAGTGCACAACTGCATAATGGTGCGATTTGTAGGACGCTTAACAGAACTAAAGCCCCCAACCGCCAAGACTGTGGGCATATGGGTCACCATGTGACCTCGTTTCCTGCACAAAAAGCTAGGTTCCAAGAGCGAATATAGGTGTGACAAGTGGTAGGTGTGTGGTGTTGTAACCATTTCAAACCAAATCCTATGCCAAAACTCCATGTAGTGGTCACATGGGAGTGTGCATAGAAACCGCGGGCTAACCATTTGAAAATCCAAACCCACGCGTTTGTGTAGAGGTCGGGTCATATGGCAAGACACCCGAAAACGAGGGTTGGAATCCATTTGAAACACACGCACAACTGTGTAACCACCGGTCATATGATAATATGTGTGCGACCGGGGGCTGGGGCTAATCCCCAACCCAGACGCGCCCCAACTCAACACATATTCAAGCTTAAATAGTTACAAAACCATAGGTTTAACAAGGACCAACATGTGGCATGCTGGTTGGGTGACCTTTGTCAAAGCTTTGCCAATGGGGGAGGTCTAGGGTTTGATCCCCATAGACTCTATAACATTTTAAAAAACAACCAATTCCATGGTGCCACGTGACAACCCATGCCTGGGCCACGTGACACCACTCCATTTGCCCATTAAATGCCATGTGTCGAAACATCATTCGTCCAAAATATGCTAATCAACGATTTCCACATCATCAACTGCCACCTCAGTGTAAGGACATGCCACATCATCATACGGCATCTGCCACGTCAGCATCCATACAGATTGTACGGACTATACAGTCAACACACATTTTTTTTGCCTGTTTGACGATTCGAACAGAATGTGATATCTCTCTCATCTGACGTCCATTTGAACCCAAATGAGTTGCGTTGGGTTCGTGACGATGAGGGATACACACCCGTTTGTTTTGAGGCAATTCCGAGAACTTTGATTTTTGAGCTAAATTTTAACCCCTGGTCCAGATTCTGATCAGTGTATGAGCCATTGATTAATTTATGTCTTGCTTAAGAATTTATATGCATTGCTTTACTTTGCAGGTTTAAAACTTACAGTTGCATCATATCAATGCACATTTAATTTATCTATCATATCGTATAAACTTTTAAATAAAGCAATTCAATAACTGTGATTTTAACACAATCATATTTAATCAAAAATTCAAGTTTCGGTTGGGTAAATATATGTTTTGAGTATCTTTGTGTGGTAGCAACAAGCAAAATGGGAGACTTTACAGAGGACCAACTGCCAGTGTCCACTTCTCAGCGTGAACCCTCACCCCCTGCAACCCCTGTAGCTGCTCCTAGCAAGAACGCTTTGAAGAAGGAAGCACAACTTCACCAGAAGGAAGAAGAAATATGTCTCAAAGAAGAAGAGAAGAAGAAGGCTGCGACTGCATCTGCATCGGCCATGTAGACATAGAAGCACCAAAACATGGAAGATGATGAGGAGGACATGGATCCCATAATGGAGAATGCAACATCGCTGAGCGACTGCGTGAGGGTTATGCAAATGGAACGGAACCCTAACGGGGATAAGGAAGCGACGGTCCTTTGCAGGGCCGAGGTGGACCAACAAGTACTAAACCCTAGCCTCCACCACCAATGCCTTAACCTACATAGCGGCAAGACTAGCTACAAGATCACGGCAAGCTTTCCCCTTTTTATAAAAACCATTGCCGGATCTTCTCTCTGCTTGCAGGTTCAAGACTCAGACTCTGTCTTTGAGCTCAAAACTCAAATCCACCAAGCCACAGGGACTCCGCCTAGATTCCAATGACTAATCTTCGAAGGCCAGTAGCTTGAAGATGGCTCTCTGCTACGAGATTACGGAAATCTAAAAAACACAACCATTTCTCTCACTTCTCGGCTGCGTGGAGGAGCGCCTTCAGTGACTCATCCAAGCTCTTACAAGCAGGCTGTGAAATCAGGGACTTCCGCTCCTTCGAAGCTCAAGGATGAAGCTTCAAAAGTAAAGGAGCCCTTTGGAGTTGCCTTCATCGTGGAGTAGTGTGCAGAACCTCCAATAGCATAAGTTGAATACCCCCAAGTCTACGGCTATGCCTTTCTCTACCAGGCCAAAGCCCTCATTTGCCACTTCAACGGACTTTGGCCCTCGGCCCCTGCGCTAAAGGATTGGGTTAACAAGACCTGGTCGGAGGTTCATGAGCTATTCTTCTGTTCCAAGGGGTTCTTCATTGTCAACTTCTCCACTGAATCCGAATGTCAGCGCGTGCTAGAGCAAGGTCCTTGGTTTTGGGGCAGATCTGGTCTCTCCATGCAGCGATGGTTCCCGTATTTCAATCCACTGACCATGACAACCATGAATACACCGTTCTGGGTAAGACTACCCAATCTACCCCTGCATTTCTATTATGCATCTTTTTTACCCACCCTGGGCAATGCATTGGGTAGATTTATCAAGATAGACACAGACAGAATAACGAAAGGATTCATCACTTTCGCCCGCATCTGCGTAGAAATTGACCTCATTCAAGGGCTTCCGGATAGGATTCTTATAGATTGGGGTGATGGAGATCCTTTCATCCAGATGGTCGATTATGAGAACACTGCCTTTAGATGTCGCTCCTGTCAGCAAACAGGGCACCTCCAGGCAACTTGTCCTCTTTCCCCCACCCCTCCCTCAACTTCTGGAGCACGAAAAAGAGCTAATGGTTGGCAAGGACCAAAGTCTCACAAAAGCCGCCCGAACCCTTCCTCCGACAACAAGCAACATCACAAAGATGCTCCAACTCCTTCGCCTTCCCCAATGCCTTTGCAGGCCCCAACTCTCGCTCAACAACCTTCTGTCGACCCAAAACACCAACCTGCAGCCTTGGCACAAAATCCTGCAGTGTCAGAAGTCATGACTCCAACTCCCACAATTAAATCCTTGCACCCACCTCACGAAAAGGGGGAAACAAATGACACAATCATGATCTCAGCTTCGCTCCCAGGGACTTAGAAGCAACCTCATGAATCAGACAACTCAGACAACGACAAAGAAGCACCCCGGAATTTAGCAGCTCAAGATTTTGGCATTTCCTCAGACCATCTGGCTTTGGTGGTAAAGGCCGCTGAGCCTACCAGCTCCTCTAGTTGGATTGATGTTCGCAAAAAAAAAGGTAGAAAGGATTCTCATTGGCCAACACAATGATCTGGTCCTTCTCCTTATATTGTAATGTTTCATCTTGCTCTCTTTTATCATAGGCTAGGTTCAAATGATCCCTTGTTCTCTTTCTGGGGGGTCTTTTCCCATCCGCAAACCAATGTATTACTTTGTACTTTTTTCATGAATTGAATAGAAGGATTCTCCCCTTTCTTACTTAAAAAAAAAAAAAAATTCAAGTTTCATCATCACAATATCAGTAAAATAAATATGTATCATTTATGAAAAAATTCCCTCAAATAATAATGTTTAGTCCATCTCAATAGTCAAATAAAATGGGGTACTATACAATTAACCAAAACCAACTTTTCTACAAATATTTAATTCTACTAAAAACATATAATTTCATTGTTATAATAATTAATAACTAAATATTAAAAAAATTCCAAGGAAATCCCATGAAGAAGCCTAAGGGATGCTTCCCCACATTGAACATGGATGGCACTCCTAATAAACTCGTCAAGATAGATTAGTGTGTCTCACTCATAGGAATTCAAACTAGAAACCTACTACCATGAAACTAACCAAATTCCCAACAACATTGGTAACAATTGATTAAAATAACCCCTTAAGATACTAACTAAATGATATAAAACATTATTAAGTAAAAGATATCATTAAAAGAAAAGTAAGGATGAAATTATGTCTAGACCTTTCCTTGGGTTCCAAAGAACCAATACTTACTAACTTATTTATCTGATAACTCAATCTTATCACCATTGTCTTATACCATCAACAAGTTGTTTATGGTCCCTTTCTTTTCCCACTGACGTGAAAATCACCATTTCCAAGTTTGGGTTCCCTGTGTAAAAAAA